>LQRL01160489.1:22247-48454 GCA_001703475.1 Hydroides elegans
TTTTCTTACAAGGAACATAGTTTAAACTTTACGAGCCGATTCTCTATCTTTGCATAAATCATATGTCAAAAGAACAGTTCCTTCAGATCATTATATCTATTATAATTATTACCTTACAGATACCCATAAACGTGTCAAGAAAAATATGTAATAATTACATGATCACTAAAAAACTTATTTTTATTTTGGCCAAATTGATATAATTTTATAGTTTTGTAAACTTTATTTATTGTGTTATAAGATTAACATAAATAGTTTGCTGTTCTATTAATATGATTTTGTCGACCCCATGAAAGGCGTTACGCTACTCTTGGGGTTAAGGTACATATAAGCCGAATAAACCGAATGGGTATGAATAAAAGTATTATTTTCAAATTGTAGGTCGTTGAGTGTCTGTCTATTATTTCCTGGATTCATATGACAAATGAGGTCTCGATTGCAATCTACAACATGCTATATTTCATGTTGTCGTTTAATTGGTGCCCCATTTTATAGACCGCATCCGCATTGAATGAACTTGCTATTTTGATATTTTGCGGCATGTTTATATGAGGTTTTTCTGGCTTCCTGAAACGTCTCTATAGGACCTAAAGAAACTAGCACTTCCAACTTCAAATGTCATGCAAAACAAACATAAATGCAAACGCACAAAACGCATTCACAAATCCATAAACGCAGAAAATAAAAAGAAAAAAGTATAAACCCAGCAAAGGGTTTGAAAAGTGATAGCATGTTTTAAATGCATAAGCACAAACCTATAAACGCATATACCCATACGAGGTTATATATGAAAAGTCTCAAACCAGTCCCAAATATTTGTTTTGTGAACGACCCCTTTCGATTGAAAACCACCTTAACGGGATTCATGGTCAAGCGATACGGCGATATCTGTCAACAAAAATAGAAATGTTGCTGCTGCAAAAATAAAACTTGACATTTCATTCCGTTGACAGCATGGCATTGCGTTCTGCCAAATCTTATCCCAATTTAACAGGGATAGCATCAGAACATGCCATCATTATTCGAGCAGGTTCGATTCGAAACACTTCTTGGTTAAAAAACTTTTCGTGATTAAAAATCTGATTTTGGGTACATTATGTGGCCCGCATACGTCATTCGTCAATCAATCGAAATATAGTTTTTTTGGACATCGTGCTGTGGTTTTAATTGTTGTTACAGTGTGATTATTGTTTCAGAGAATAGGTGCATCTCTGCATATTGTCCTTAGCAACAAATAGGACCGATAAGAAACCCCAACCGGAACAAATATATAAACCAACGTTAGTGAAACGGCATCGCGATAATTATCTTACAAACCGCTCTATATTTTTAAAAATCAAGTTTAAATACATATGTAAACATATGTTCTTATCAGTAACCCCACAACGTCATACATGTATAAAATACCCTATAATTTTTTAATGTGCTTATAAATAAGGTATAATCATTGCATTCTTATAACAAAGCCATTCTACCTGGACCCATATCCTCCGCTTTAACCTTAACCTTAAACTTACGCATTTTCCCACCCTTTTACATTGGTTTTAAGGGTAAGGTTAAGCTTAAGTGGAGCGGAGTATATGGGTCCTGGTTATACATGTAGTTCTAACTGTTACACATAAACACAACCATTAACATGATCACTCAAAATTAAATAACTAGTGTGAGCCTGACAAAGTAGCTCTAAATAGAGAACGAGTTTACTGGAAAAAAAATGTCCGCACTCTAATCCGTCGCACCTAAACGGAATTCATATTTCGCTGCGACCTGTGTACTGTAAGCAATCGTTACTCGACGTTTTGCGACGGAATATGTCGAATCGATTTGCGACGTTTTGCGACACCTTTCTTATTGGGATCTGGACACCAGAGGCATCTCAGAGATGCATCGTGATTTACTAAGGCAAATACCAGCGATTTCGACACCACCATATCCTTGATTGACGTAATGTTACCAATCGAATCGGGGTATATAAAAGAGGCACGGGATGCTAGAAAAGTAAATCATAATAAGAAACTTTAAGACAGTGCAAATCATAATTTGATAATAAGAAATAAAATTTGATTAAAAATTAATCGCATAAAAGATTGTATTTTAAAAGTAAGGATGAATATTTTTACATAAGTTTTGTATTAATAATTCGTCCATCGCCTCTATAAAATGTATTTCTAATTATTATCTATTATTATCCTATAAGGGCTATTTGTAACGAATAACTCATAAAGTATACATGTTACTAATCATGATTTTTTCATAAGTTGTACCTACATTTTATAACTTTCAATATTCAGGTATCTCGATCATTATCAACATGCATATAGATTTCTTCCTCTCCTTTTTAACCAGAAGGCGCATATGACGAGAATCATCATGGGCGCTCAGACGCGACTCTGCATTCTGCTTATTCTACTCGCCACTTCCCTCGCCATGGCAGACCTAGCGTAAGTAGGGAGTGAGGCTGGAAGTGGGTGTGATTGAAATATTGTTATTTTTATTTATTTGAAATCGTAAATCTTGCATTAGCCTTCGCCATAGCAGACCAAGCGTAAGTATAGATCTTGAAGGTCGAATGGTCCAACTCCAAAGGTCGTCTAATGTTTTCTGGTCGTATGTATTATTCTCGGACGTAGCAAAGACGTTGCGCTGCAGTCGGACGTGTGAACGACGTAGATCCGACATCGGGGCAATTATGGTGGCTGTTGGGAATAATTTCATATGACTTAGAGTTAGAGCGTTTTCTCGACGTCATAGGTCTATCTTAAAAAGACTTCTAACTGGCTAACCCTCGCCAAACGTATAGGAGTGTAAAGTAGCAAGGGGGTAGAGGATTGAGAGATTGCTGGTACCTAGATAATCATTTGGGTTTTTAAGAAAGATGGGTAATCAACATATGTTGAACCTTTAAACGCCATTTAATGCGTAGCAACAAGCTATAATAATGATGATAAGCGTTCGTTGAATTTATATCTACATTCTATCACGTTGATCCATATTCAAGAGAAGTCATAAAGCACCCATGACCGACAAAATATGGATGTCTCTCAGTGCACCTCATAATAGGCCTATCTCAGGTAGAACGGGTGGGTACTGGATCTATATCAGTTTCATATATAACAGGTAAGAAGCTTATAATCCAGTTTGGATAGTTTAAGGTCCTAATAACATCATTTAATCGATTTTCATTTTTAATGAATAATATTCCATTCAAAACCATTTAGGGATTTGCGGTCAAATTGCTATCGTTTAGAATGACATTATATGATACTTATCCCTGGTTAAGTAAATTGAATTAAGTTCAGTTTAAATGTTTCATAAATGTTGTAAGAGATGTTTGAGTTACTCCGTGGCGCAATGGATAGCGTGCGGAACCCAAGGCAGGAGCATGCATTGGCCTCGGGGATCGAATCCACCCGTAACCCGCCGTCACCAATTATTGGTGACGTCGGGTTACGGGGGATTCGATCCCCGAGGCCGAGCCTTTTGCAAAATTTCAGTCTGAAAACTATATTTTGCAAAAAAAAAATAACCAGCTTTAAATAAAACTACATGTCTATACTTATTTTCGTAAAATGATATACCCAAAGCGATTTATTCTAGATATATTGATTTATTTGATTATTTTTTAAGATTGATTTTGATTTATGTTTTCTTCTACATGAATATTTTACACGCATATTGAAAATTAAATGCATTATGATAATATTTCAATTTTTAATTGAGAATTATGCGGCTTTGCCCCCCTCATTGATTCGACCCGGTAAAACCTGGTAAAACGCAACATTTTAATGCCTCTAATTTAACCGAAAATAATGTCATGTTTCTCAATTTTCTTCGATTAACCAGGAACTACATGACCATGGTTACCTCTGTCATCCGACCAGGTACAACTCGAGACATCAGCATTTCCATCATAGATCACGTGACTTTTGATTTAACCGTAAATAATTCGTATTTTCTTATTTTTCTTCCGTCGACCAGGAACTACGTTGCTATGGTTCCCTCCGTCATCCGTCCCGGAACAACCCGCCAAATCAGCATCTCAATCATGGATCACATGATCTAACCGAAAATAATTCGTATTTCCTTTATTTTCTTCGGTTACCCAGAAACTACATACATATCGTCTCTGTGATTTGACCGTAATGTTTTTTTCTCAATTGTCTTCGGCCAACCAGGAATTACGTAGCGATGGTTCCCTCCGTCATCCGACCGGGCACAACTCGCGAAATCAGCATCTCGATCATGGATCACGTGGCTTATGACGTCACAGTCACGGCGAGCATGACTGTCAGGGCAGGTGGTCTTCAGCAGACGATAAGTGCGACGGATACATGCCAACCAGGTGAACATTTTGAATAACGTTAATGATATAAGCGCGGTTCTTTAGCAAACTATTTACAATTTAGTTGGCAGTTCCATTTTGTGTTTTAAACAGTGTTAAATTTCCATTTAATGTTACATGGTTTAATTAAATTGTATTACCCTCAATTGTTTTAATTGTCGATTTTATGGCCGCAAAGTGAAATATAAAACTTGATAAGAGATTTGCTCATTTTGCCTATACTTAAGTGTTTAATGGCGATATTTTTCGTCGTAAGTACGCTTCCTATGCAATGCCGCAACAAACCGAACGTAAGAACCGCGTTCAAGTGACGTCGGGAAGTAAAAGCACGCCCGGGAAACTTACATTTGGGCCTAACGAAAATATATTTTCGACATAATGTGGTTGAACGAAGGAATCTTAATTGTTCTTTCCAGTAAACAATTTATGTTAAAATGCTATCTTTGCTATTTGTATTAAACATTTTCTTTCATCTTTTTTTTAGGATCTCAAAAGATATTATCGCTTGATGTAAGTATGCTACAATTGTATAACAATAATCCATGTTTAAGGGCAATGCGCCTATTTATATTGCCTATAATAAATATGTTTCGTACATGAAGGGCGTAACATTATATTTCACAGTGTTCTATTGTTTAACATATAGTACATGTAGCAATGATTAATATATATACTTGCAATCAAGCTACACCGAAAGGGCCCTGACCAAAATGGTGATGAGTCCGAATGATAAAAGTTACTTTCTAATGATATAGACTGCTAAATTTATTAATACATGTATATATAAGCTATGGTCAGCATTTGGTTATTCCGAATCCTTATCCATATAGATTCCGGTCGACCTGGACCCAGGGACCTACACCCTAACCCTCAGTGGTACAGGCGGGCTCACTTTCACAAACACCACTGATATCGTCGCTAACACAAAGTTCCTGACGATCATGCTACAAACCAATAAGGCCATATACAAGCCGGGAGATTTGAGTAAGTTTATTTTGTTTGACTCATATGAAAATTAGAATGAAAAATAAACATGACTTTTGCTTTCTGCATATTTACGATAAAACCCCTTAATTTTCGATGTTAAATCTTTCACATTTGCATAGAAAACAATCCTATGCTACATGTTATATTTGAAGGTTAGCGAAACATTATATGTTGTTGTTTATGTGTTTCCTATAGACACATGAGTATCATATTTCTCTCTTTTCAGTCCGATTTCGCGCTTTTGCTGTTTACTCCGATCTCACACCGTACACTGACTACATGGAGGTTCTTATTCAGGTAAAAGCTTATCAATTGTATTAAACGTGTATTACTTGTATAAATAAAAATGCAAAATATGTTCTTTTTTAGGTAAATATGAAAGTCTGGATCCCTTATAACTTTCCAACTCCGAATGAACGGTTTTTTTAATTCGAGGCGACATACATGTAGCTGTCCGTGTTCGTGTTTTTGAAGTTGCACGACACCTTGTCGAAAAGGAAATTGGCAATCTACAAATATGTTTATTTTGTATCATGGCTTTTGCCAATTGTGCAGCCGTACATGTAATAAAAGACAATCATAAGGCACTCATATCCGACGAAATAAATGATGCATTGAATGTGAATAATGCTTGATAATATTGTATTCGAAACAATTAAGGAGCTTATGGTCCTATTTGTATAGTTTCAGCTTCGAATGACATTTTATTAGATTTTCTGATGGTTAAGTTAATTGGATTAAGTTTAGTTTAAATATTTGATGAATTTGTTAAGAGGTGTTTGAGTTTCTCCGTGGCGCAATGGATAGCGTGCGGAACCCAAAGCAGAAGCATGCATTGGCCTCAAGGATCGAATCCACCCGTAACCACTTCGAATGACATTTTATTAGATTTTCTGATGGTTAAGTTAATTGGATTAAGTTTAGTTTAAATATTTGATGAATTTGTTAAGAGGTGTTTGAGTTTACGGGGGATTCGATCCCCGAGGCCGAGCGTTTTGTGAAAATCTATTAGCAATGTTTATTTCTTACCTTATGTTTCTAAATGATATTCATATCATCACATATATCCTTTTTAAAGAGGGGGGATAATAATGAGAGAGAGAGAATAAAAGTGAAAATCGGACTGCCTATAGCTAGAAGCCCACACGTTTAAATAACCTAAGTTTAAGTATGTAATTTAAGTTATGTATTTTCTCTCAATTTTCCAATATTTTAAATATTTTCGTAATCAGGATGCAAATGACAATCGCATTAAGCAGTATCCGGCTCCTGGATCCACTTTATCACCAAACAGCGAGAATGGAGTATTTGAGGGTGAATTGCAATTGAGTGATGAGCCTGAACAAGGAAATTGGAAGATAACTATTAATGCGCAGGTGTTTAAATTATTAGTTTTTATATGCGATAAATGTAAATATAACAATTCAGAAGAGCTAAAAAATACTTCTTTTTTACATTTTGAGCTTCATAATACAGTAAATCAAATCTTCGTGAATGACGATTATCAGTATCAACTTTGTTTCCCAACATACTACTTTTCAAATATTCTATATTTGAATGACTTTATGACAAACAAGAAAATAAAGAAAATGAATCATAAAACAGCTTTTATTAATGAAAATGCGTTTCTTATTTTCAGGGAGAGGAAAAAGTAAAAGAAATCGTGGTTGAGGAATATGGTGAATATATAAATATTAACAAACGTCTTAAATTTTAAAACAAGGACTTATCTATTAACGTCTATATATTGATGTCAATGGTAACATTACCGAAATCGAAACAACTCGAGATATTTGCGACAGAATGCTTGTCTAAACAGCTGTGACATATTGTATGATATAGCATAACATTCTAATTTTATATGTATAAAACAGCAATTTAAGCTTACTTTTTTTGTTGCAGTGTTGCCGAAATACTCAGTGTCCCTTACGGCACCTCCTTTCCTCTACGATAATATGTCACAATTCATCGTTGCAGTGGACGCTAAGTACGCATGCGTGCACTTTTTTTATCAAATGTACTAAATAATAATCTAATAATCGAGCATGTATGATGCTTATTGTCGTGTTTCATCTTTCAATAATATGTACATTCTACCCTTATTGATACGACATTATATTTAGTTTTAATAATAAAAACGAAAGAACAACGAGATACGAAGAACAAAACTTAATAAGAAGAATATTTCCCTGTATAAACTGTCACCCATATGTATTTACTTTATCTCAGATATACATACGGTCAGCCAGTAGATGGCTCTGCGTGTTTCATCCTAAAGGCAGCCGAAGGGTATTACTCACATAGCAGATATTACACCCAGCCTGTCAGCAGAACATGCATGGATGTACGTACTTTACATTGAGACCTCCGGTTAGGTAGAATCTATTTTAACGCTGAACCATAAATATGTATTGACAGCAGTAATTTTTTTCTAAATGTCTCTTTTTTAACGTTTTATTTTTTTTTGTATTTAAGGGTCGATAGCGCATTTGCTCTTAAATTATAACGATCTCTAAGGCAACCGATTGCAATTTTTTCCCGACGTCGCCTGATATCTTGCTTCAGTCCGAATAAAAATAGTTTATATGATTTTTGTTATAATAAATAGACTTTAAAATATACACTTTTGCTTTCAGCTTGAGGATGGACACGCCTCTCTGACTCTGACAATCGCCGACCTTATTGATGAAGTAGTGCCTCGGGTTGCATCGAGCCAAAGACCTCTAAGTATCAAGTGAGTTGCGAAAGAACCGATTACTTAACATGTTTAAAATGGTTGAATATATTTTGATAGCAATTATTGAGATTATTTGTTGAACGTTATTGAATTATCCTGTTTTTGCACGTCTTGATATTATATGTTTATTGTATGATTTGTGATTATTGCAATTTGTTTGTGTTAATTTTAAGAAATGGTTTAATCAAGTTATTGTTTAAGGAATCAAACCGTTAAATATATCGCTACTTGATGTCGAGATACTGAGGATAATAATTCAATAAAACACATCTATATTCAAATATTATTTTGCAGTAACATGGAATTCAATTTCACTGCTGAGGTTACTGAAACGCTGACAAGTGAGTAATACTACAATTAAAAAAAATGATAAAATATTTTGTTGCGTAATAAAAAAAGAAAATATGAGAAAAAATGAAATTATTAAAAACAAAAGTTTAAAACTCTATGAAATCGAAATTGAAACTGCTGACTCATAATGCATACTATACTTATATTCTAAATAGCTATGAATATTCTTAACTTAACACATTATTTGTTCTCAATTTAATATTATTTATTGTAGGAAACACTTTCACGGATTCGAAACTGGTAAAACATCAGCAAAAACTGAAATTGAAATTTCTGGAATCCACTCCAGACACTTTCAAACCCGGTCTTACTTTCAATGCTTATGTAAGTAATTAACTTGTTTCATAAAACTTATGTATTTATCATATAAAACGTAAGATATTATAACGTATTTGTATATTAGATTTCCTAAGCAAAATATAAGCAAAATGCATGCACCACTAGCATTCTATTCGACATAACGTCGAACTATTTCATGACGTCAAACTTAGTCATGATCAACGTTGAGCTTACCTGCATCCGACGTCATCAATGCACAAAGATATTCATGTTCTTATAATTATACCATATGCATATATAACGTTCCTCGTATATAATATTGTCATACTAAATTGCATTCATTGTTATAGGTCCAGTTGAAACAGGCCAACAACGCCCCACCAGAAGAATCAGATTTAGTAGACATACAGACCGGACAACCGAGGGGAATCGAGGCTGAGTTCCGTTTCAGGGATGTGGGACAAACTATAAGGTAAAATAATATATATAATTGAATTGCCAAAAACTTTATTAGACTGTTGTACCAATGCATATCAACTGCTCTTAAGGTGGGTCGGTGGATTCTTAATTTGTCAGATTATCGCAAAGTGCACGACGTCAAAATAACGTTACCGATCATTATCATATGAATGGCATTTAATCAAGGTTGCTCTTAGATCGGCGTGACGTAAAGACGACTTTAAATAACATTTAGAAATAACGTTTGATTTTAAATATTGCCAGTATAAAACCAAATCACAACATTTTAAAATAACCTGTATAATCTATTAATTGAGCATTTTGTTTCTTGGTTAAAGCACAACATCCAGACGATATTTTCCCGTGGGTCCTGGTGGTTTGACGAAAGTAGATGTTAGAGCACCTTCGGAAGATTATGAAGTCTGTGATATCACTGTAAGAATCGATTATTTACTTTTTGGACGGGTCTACAACTAAAAAGTAGTTTTTCTATAGTCTCTAAATTTCCTGTTTTAGTCACAAATACCTATATTTCTCACCATAAAAAAATCATAAGAAACTTAGTTTTGGCATAAGTGAAAGTAAATGATATGAATTGGAATACAATTGGTCATGATATATAAACATTTGAATTAAAACTCATAAAGTCCTTTGTTGCTGTTTTGTTTCAGTTGAGGTTTACGAATCCGCCATGGACTCCCAGTTATGGAATCAGCGCAACGAAGCGTGTCGACAAGTTTCTCAGTCGTGATGATCAAACTATCCAGATTCGGTTTAGTCGATCACGACCTGTGCAGGTAAATAACGTCCTTAGAATGACGTCAGTGCAACGTTGACGGTACGTTGCTATTTTGTCTTAAATTTTGATGCAAGACAAAAACGTTCGCCTTGGACGTAAGAACAGTTTTTTTAGCAACGTCGTGACAAAGACGTATGAACGTATATTGCTTTGTCCGACATCCATAATCAATATGCAAGTGAAGGGTAGAGGGGTGAAACAGTACGGTTAGTTATCGGATGTAATAAGGGGCTCAGCACCGACATCACATATGTATTTTTGTGAACCTTATATGGGTGCGAATCTACTTGACACAATGTACCGGTAATTCAAAACAATTAAGGGGTTTATGATCCAACTTATCCAATATCGTTTTTGCTTCGAATTCCCTATTTGGTTTTGTTCTAATTCATTAAATTGGATTAGGTTTAGTTTAAATATGTTATTAATTTGTATATAGTTATTTGGCTTACTCCGTGGCGCAATGGATAGCGTGCGGAACCCAAAGCAGGAGCATGCATTGGCCTCGGGGATCGAATCCACCCGTAACCCGCCGTCACCAATTATTGGTGACGTCGGGTTACGGGGGATTCGATTCCCGAGGCCGACCGTTTTGCATGATTCATACCACACGTAACATCTTAACTGTTTTATTTTCTAAACTTTTACTTTTATACCTTTATGTTCCTTCCTACAGGCTGACGAATGGTTGACATTTGAAACAGAATCGTCGCATCAAATAGACTTATTCCATTGGCAGGTTAGTGTGAAGTTAATGGCATTAAATTTTATAATAACCTTAAACGTCGGAAAAGTTTCCCGAAGTTTTTATTTCGTCGAGGGCGCGGTGGCCGTGGAATGTCTAGTAAAATTTCACGAAAATTTCACATGATCCAAATGAGGACGCTCAAATTTTTCAATAATCCATATAAATAAAGGAAAAGATTGAAGGGTACCGAACCCAACTGATGTGTCCATGTTTTCTTTGCTCGCTCATGCTGCCTCGCCTAGTGCGCGTATTTTCATGTTTTATTACATATCATATTTTAACATATATATTTTATATTTGTCATGTTTCAAATCCAGCCTAGTTCCCATATAACCTGTATTATTATATATTCTATATTTGTCAAATTTCAGATCCAGAGTAAAGGTAACATCCTCGCACAGGGAACCGAACGAAATTGGTGGTTTCACGTCTACTTTGACTCTGCTTTGGCTCAAGCTGCGTCGCCTGGTTTTCAATAATGTATATTTTATTATATATTATATATATATTTTTTCAGATCCAGAGTAAAGGCAATATCCTTGCCCAAAGCACCGAACGAAATTGGTGGTTCCACGTCTATTTCGATGCGGCGCTCGCTCAAGCTGCGTCGCCGAGTGCGCGAATTATCGTGTATTATTTTACCGATTCCGGGGAGATTATTGCCGATAGTATCGAGTTCCAAGTGGATGCGCTTTTCGCTGCGAACCCGGTTAGTTTTGCTTGACATGTTTGTTTGAAGTATCTTTATAACAACTTTTATGAATCTTTTATACATCTTGAACATAGGAATGAGTCATGCATTTTCACAGTTAGAAATCCGAGGATCAGCATTTTGTTATTCTTTTTTTGCGAATCTGATAAGTAAACTAGCATGACAATTTCGTCGCAGTTAGTTAATCTAGAATATGACAATATGGTTGTCAACACTCCGTTTGATTCGCGAAAAAATAATAGCTTTAGACATTATATGATTATGAGTCTTAGCATAAATGGTTAGAAGTTTTTACCACTTAATCGCCATGATTTTCATGCATCAATGTTATTCGAATTTGGATTGCCTGTAAACTACCGATCATAAATCCTTGAAATTTTCACAGTTTATACATAAATCATTTTTTAATAATATTATAACGTTTTCTTAAAGATATGGTATGGAAATAAACACCATATCACATCCCACTCTCAGGTATGACTGGAATTATTCATTCACTTTTTCGCCGTAGTGCGAATATGCATATTTCTTGAATCATATTACACAATCTAATGACAGAAAATAACATAGGGATAGCCACTCGATCAGATTAAATGTCAAGTCATCAAAACTTGACTAGATTGCTGAATACTTCACACATAAAGTCTAATATACTGATAATCTTATTTAATACTGTAAGTTTCAAAGAAATAAAGTTGAATGCATATGAATGTTTATTTCGACCTGCATTCTGGACAAATAGTAATGAATGAAAATTCATTTATGCAAGGCCAATGTTCGGTGGTGAAATTAGCCAAAATTGTCAAAAAAAAAACAGTTTTTCGAAACTTGTGCATGTACGGGCTAGAACTATTAAACGGAAGGGCATAAAAAACTTGGCTATATGCTCAAATGAAAGGTATTGCTGTGTAGATGTGCCTTATGACAATTTCGGTCAAATACGGCCACGGGAAAGTGGCTGATATTTGCGAAAACAAAATATATATGAGTTTTCTAAACATGAGTTTAGGCTAGAACTGTTGAACGGAAGGTCACTGGGACTTGGTTATATTCTCAAATGAAAGGTCTTGGCGTGTAGATGTGATGTTTTGGCCAGATTCGGCCACTGGAAGTTGGCCGAGTTCGTCGAAATGCCCAAAAGTTATGAAATTTAAAACATGGTCAGATACGTGATAGTCAATACTCCTTCGAATTTAGGGTGTTTCACAAATACTTCCTTGTTCATTTTCGGTGTCTTCCAGTTGTATTCGCCTTTGAATTTAGTTTTAACTTGTTAACCAGCGGCTTCTCTTTTATTTTGCATTTATATTTTCGTTGTGACATATTGAAAATTCCTTATTTGACAAAATTTAATTTGACAGTCAGGGGTGTAACTTATTCCAAATTCATCACTCGTGTAACGTAGGCAAATTGACTTTCGCGCGCGATTTTCAACTTGGAAATATTCGTGTTAAATGCGAGTGCCGAAGGCGTGAGCCCAAATTATTTTTTATTTAAAAGCAAATATATGTTGCATTGTCACAGTGTAGATTTCTATCAAAATCGAAATTCGCACTCGCGCGAGTGTCGTCTAAAACGACCGCTAAGCTTCAACCCTGCCACACATTGAATTAATAAAGACATAGAGTCTATGTGTTAATATTTTCTTATGGAGTCCAGTACTAAGAGTCATATAAGTATGATAATAGATTCTAGACAAATAGACTTCTCACCTTAATGCATGAGGTCGATTTACCACATGGCAGAAAGACCAATCATGCTTCACTAGAAAAATAGATCTAGAAGACTTCTCACTATAATGCATTAGGTTAAGTATACCTCTTAACATCTATAGACTATAAAAGTCAATAAGACGCTTCATATGTCATTGTATACAATGTCACTTGCAGAAAAAAAATACACCGGCGAAAAAGTGGAATAAGCAGTATTATAAATGTTAATAATTGCTGTTGAATGTGAGCATTTGTAATGAAAATTAATGTTAAAAATGTTAATTTTAGAAGTTCATTACGTTTACAAATGACTTATGTATAAACTGTATAAATTTGAAGAATATGCATAGTAAAATCATTGAGATATGGTCATACAAAGAAAATACATGTATATAATTTAAGGTGATTAAGTGGTAAAAACGTCTACATTGAATCATCTATTTAACAATACACATGATCAATACTCCAGGTAAATGATTACATTGAATCATCTCTTTAACAATACACATGATCAATACTCCAGGTATCGTTGAGTTTCTCCGAAATAGACACTGTTTTACCGCGATCCGACGTTTCTCTGACTGTCTCAGCGAAACCAAGCTCCTACATAGGTCTACTTGCGGTCGACCAGAGCGTTTTGTTGTTAGGCGATGATAATGACCTCAGTCAAGAAGAGGTAAGCGTATCCGTCACCTTATACGTTAAATGCGACGTTGCAAAGGTTCTCATTTGACATTCGTAGACGTAAGATCGACGTTGTTGTGGCATTATGCTAGGACAATATCCATGTCTATCTAAATATAATTAAAAGACAAACTCCCCGTGATGTAAAGTGTTCATTTTACCATTAGATACTTCCAAGTATTCGTTGCCTTAATTGTTTTCATGTTTCCACGAACTTGAATGTTTTATCATCCACCTCAATTTTCATCCATTCTAGCTGAAACAAGATATTGCAACCTACGGCACCGGTTCCCAAAGAAGTACTCTACCTTACCCAACAAGAGGACGTCGCGACGTCGGCCGTCACAAACGTCGATCTCCACCATTCTGTCACTGGTGCTGGTGGCCTATTTATTCGGGTGGCAAATCGGCAACGGAGCTATTCGAGGTAGATCTTACCTACACGTTTTATCTAAACGATTTTACAATGTTGAACTTTATACATTAACTTACTTTAGTAGACCATACCATTTTATTGTGAGTAGACGAAGCAAGAAAATCACTTTTTCAATTCAAACAAAACATTATAAATGGCATACAACGGTTTAAATATGTAAAGTTCATGCTTTCAGAATGCGGGTGTGGTTGTCTTTACCGATGGTTACATTCATGAGGAAACAAGTAAGTGTTGATGCATCATAGTATTCAAGGTAAAAATCATGAACTTTGCAGAGGTTTAATTAATTAACATTAATAATTATTAATATTGATCTCAAAAACAATTTAATCTAAAAATATGCATAAAGGTTTTTGGATAGTTGTTGTTTTCATTTTTAAGGGCACACTCAGGCGCAAATAAAAACAAATATTGAAACGGGTAGTGCGAAAACCTTCGCCATGTTTGCGCTTATCTTAATCCGCGTATTCGCATTACATAATCATGTTATTTATTTTTCCAGTCATCGTTCGCCCTCCGCCCCCATGCGACCCCTACCCCTACCCACCCCATGGTGGCCCAGCCCCTCCCGTCGGTCCACGCGGCCAACCCGGTCCACCCGGTCCAGTCGGTCCAAGATGTCCACCCGGAGGACCCGTTGGTCCAGTCGGTCCAGGGGGTCCAGCGGGTCCGGCGGGTCCAGGGGGTCCAGTTGGCCCCGAACCGGAACCAGAAGAACCGGAAGAAGATGAATGGGAGGAACCGGAAATAGAAAGGGTCAACTTCGTGGAGACGTGGATATGGAGTGATGCGGTAGCTGGGTATGTCAATCATTTCATTCAAATTTATAAAAATATAATCTTTATACTTGTCAACTCTTGTGCTAAATCCGAATAAAAGCTAGTGGAAGCCCAGCGTGGGAAACTGATTTATTTCTGTTTGGATACATGGAAGTTTGATGTAATAAATTGTCCTCAAAATATGAAATAATATTTCAATATCGTTTGTATGTCACCTCTATCTAAGTATTATGTGAAATTTCATGTGCTCATAAGATCTTTTTTTTTTCATAATTTGTCATTCAGTGATGATGGATCAGTGACGATGCAATACACCGTTCCGGACACAATCACCTCGTGGGTGGCAAGCGCGTTCGCTATGCATCCCGAACACGGTCTCGGTATTGCCGGAGATACAGCATCGGTAATAAATATTTATTATATACTTTAATATAATAATCATTACCTTATATTTCACATAAATGCATAAATAAACATCAAATAGGCACTTTTAGTAGATTCTAGACAATAGAAATCCCTATTAATTTGTGTAAATAAGGCTATATCATTTATCCAGAATGAATCCTTATGTAACGTTTCATCTTAACAAGTGTCCACCGACTTTCTAATTTGGTTTTCAGTTGACGGTGTTCCAGCCCTTCTTCCTGTCCCTAAACCTGCCTTACTCAGTTGTTCGCGGAGAACTATTTCGTCTTCAAGTGATCGTCTTCAACTATATGCCAACGACACAAAACGTGAGTACAATGTATATTATTTGATATAAAGAAACAAATAATGTAGTAATTTTGTTTAGCATATTGTATTTACACCGCTTTAAAAAGTTTATGTAAAATCTAGTCAAATGACATTCTGCATGCTTCAAGTGAGTACAGTACCAAGCCAAACCACACTACTTATTAAACATTCATTTTACCTTTTTAAGGTTGCTGTAACTCTAAAAAGATCAACCGAGTTCCTGGTTCATCATGATGGTTACGTGTTCGATAATGAAGATCGCGTTGTTATGGTCGAGGTAAGACCTCTTGGTCAAGACTTAAGAAGTCACAATCAAGTTACATCATAATCATATTACTTTATTTTTCAACAAAAAAAATGGACAAACCACAAGCATATACCAAAATTGATCCATCGCATTATGCTTAATTGTTCATATCCATTTTTCTAATATCTTAGATTTGATCGATAAAGCTTGGGCGTGAGAGATTTACTTCGTGATGTGAATAGTACACACACATATCGTTACCCTATATTGCACATATTATCCATCACAAAGCGAAGCATTAGAATAAATGTATGTTGCAATCACGTGCTAATACTTGTTGATAAGGTGGATCCAGGCACGGGCGAAAACGTCTTTTTCTGGATCGAACCCACGACCTTAGGTGACATGGCGATTGAAGTCGTAGGACAGACACCCACAGCCGCAGACCGGCTGACGAAAATCATCCCTGTTGAGGTAAAGACGGTTTGGAAATCAAGTGTCGATAGGTTTTTTGCTTATAACTTTATCAATTATGAGAATACAGAAACCAAACTTCTTGAGGATATATTTTATGAACAACCCTAACATGTAAAAATGATTTTAACAAGATATAATCCGTTTATCGATAAACTTTAACTATTTTTAATGAAGTCAGTTTGCAAGGTTTCAGGTGTTCCAAAACTGCTAAACCTCACTAAGATTTCTTATTTTTTTCGGGGCCTGGACATTGAATTAATTGAGTTGTTTGTAAAGATCTATTGATAGAATAACATGTGCTTTTTATTTTCAAAACAATCACACGTGATAACAAGCTTTTACATGAATGTGTTAGAATTCTATAAAGCCGGTTTTAAAGAACTGGTCACACTGTGGTAAATATAGAAGAGATATGGTGAATGCATTACATGTACATTAAGGGCATTATCACTGAAACGCCTTAAAAGCAAAACCACTGCTAATTTTCCCAGACCGTAATAGTTCTTTTCATTGACCATTTGCGAGGGAATGAAATAATTATCATCTCGTTTCTCTCGTAAAACTTGTAAACGGATCTCTTAATCAAGTCCTTTTGAAAATAATCAAGCTTTTCTTTTCCCTCTTCTTGTCTCGCAGTTTTTTCGGTATTATTTGCATCACGTTTTCCCTTACTCACTATTCTATTTAACGATCTTCTCGAAATCTTAAATATATCCTCAGTGCGCTTCGCATAGTCTGAAACCTTAATTCGTAGTCTACCACGATCAGCCTCACAAATAATTATAAACCTTGATTATCACTTGTTTTTGATCGACTGATAATCGTTTACTGGCCATGATGCAATAAAATTAAGCTTATAACATAAAACGTACAAAATATTAAATAGAGTCTGTGATTATCAAAATAGAATCTATCAAAGAGGCTAAAAATCGTTATACAGTGAAAGGGACACATTTGTGAGATCATTCAGAGCTTAATACATCACCTGGACCTATTGGTCGTCAAAGACTCGTTCCATTTTTATCAATTCAATAGACTACGCAGAATAAACATATTAAACGATTATGTTTAGTATACTCTATTACAAAATACTAGCCACTTGCTAAGAATTCTATTGAATTGGGAAATGGTTGGTCAAAGAGGACGAGGGTACACGAAAAGCGTTAAATATGACACGGCATTATTATATATAATCATATACACAAACATATGCTATAATCTATCACATTCTATAAGTATTTGAAAAAAACTCGATGTCTTTGGCCTGACCCTAAACAACGGTTTACGACTTTTCAACTAGAGAGTTCAAGTCACAAGTATGGACGTATGAAAAGATAGTCAAAATGTGGATTGGAAGGGTGGGGATACCCCAGAACTCATGTTAAACTATTTGCAATTTTTCTATTTCATCAATTTTCTATTAGGGTTTGATCAAACATTCGTAGTTATATCTTCAAAACTTGCATTACTCCAAAAACGTCTTCGCAATGTTAATAAAACCTATCGACACTTGATTTCCAGACCGCCTGTATGATTTAAAATATTGTTTATCGAATCATTTTCTATCTGTTTATGAATAAGTTACATGTTCAAAATATGGTTGCTTTTGCTTGGATTATAATCAATGTATAACTATGAAAAAGACTTTTGACATCAGTACATTATAAAAGAGTGTTTTTTTCTGTAAGTACAAATAAACTTCCTATTTTAGAAGCTAGGATCGTGGTTTAAATGGGCCGTATATAAAAGTATCAAGTCTATATTTCGATACATAATTTCCATACATCTCAATTCAAGGATATATTGGAATAGAATGCTTATCAAATTTATTTAACTTTCAAACCTTGATAATAGCTTGCAAACCAGTGGTGGTGGAAATGTTTTAATTGAGAAACAACCCCCGATTTGCGCTTCTTTTTAGGCTGAAGGCGTGGAACAATCATTCACCAGTTCTTGGTTCGTCGATCTCACAGAGCAAACCAACGCGAGAATCACTCACAGATTCCCAGTGCGGTTTCCAGATAGCAATCTCGTAGAAGGATCAGAGCGCATCCGAGTTAGTGTCATGTGTGAGTATATTGATTTTTTTTTTCATTTTCCTTTTTAATACTTTAAAAAGTGTATTTATGATAAAGAAAAGTAAAAACTAGAGAGGAATATTATTGTATAAGCCAATTATACAGCTTTTGATATATTTGCAGTAATTTGTGAATTCATTTGTTATATGCAAGGTAGGATTTTTAGAGAAGAGTTAAGGATTTATTTGACTCTACTACACAAATAAAGCTACATATATTATTGTATTGAAATCATTCAACTTTGCGATTTCCATAGAAGATATAACTAGATTGACTTTAACATACATTTCAGCTGATTTGATGGGAACGACGATTGAAAACATGGACAGTCTTCTCAGATTACCCACAGGCTGTGGTGAACAGAACTTGGTGAAATTCGCTCCGAATATGTACATCATGAATTACTTGATCGCTACGGAACAGGACACACCCGAGATACTGGATAAAGCAAAACGCTATATGGAGCAAGGTAAATACCAATTTATTTCTCTTCTTTCTCTTTTATCGGAACTCTGTGTACAATAGACACATTTCCATAGAGGATAGGTTTGTTAAAATATTTTGCGTGACGCAAAACCCCTAATCAAGCTTACGTACCAGCTAGAGACCTCCGCTCATCATCAAACTTAAGCCTTTCTGTACCCTTAATTAAATAAACCACCCTCGGTAATTGCGCATTTAGCAGGGCAGGCCCGAAACTCCGGAATGAACTACCGATCGAACTCAAAAGTATTCAGCAATTGTCTAAATTTAAATCGAGTCTCAAAACATATTATTTTAGTAAGGCGTTTGAGTGTTAAATTGTTAAGCGCGTGTATGTTACTCTTAACACGCGCTATATAAGAAATAAATTGTATTGTATATTGTATAGAAGTATGAAGATAATTGTTAGAAAAAATGATATTGTAGAAGTCTATTTATTAAAAAAACACATTTAATGATATAATATTTGAAAATATGATATGATATAGAGTCTATTTTTCCAGTCTGCGATCACGGATGTTATTCTTGCAGGTTATCAGAGGCAGCTAACCTACCAACGAACAGATGGTTCTTTCAGTCCATTTGGGAATAATGACGAGAATGGAAGCACGTGGTATGTAACAGAGAATGTTTTTATTTTAAACAATAATCAGTTTTTTACATAAAACAAATTGCCTTGCGTTGGCAAATTGGATTTCAACCATATTGCTTTGTTTGGACTTATATACTTTGTAAATAAAAGTCATTTTCATATATAAATCAAACTTGTATTGCGTTTTTTAAAAGATAAGGCTTTTATTATACATGTATAATCCGTGTGGTTCAAAAACGATACTTTTACGCTAAATAATTCTAAACGAATCTAACATCTCACTTTAAATGTTATTATAAAACTATTCTGATTCTTTCTCTTACAGGATGTCTGCCTTTGTGGCGAGGTGCTTCAACCAGGCACGAGGCTATATTCAAATCGACCAGAGGAAAATCGACGATGCTCTTCGATTCATTACAATGCGTCTTCAGAACAATGGAAGCTACCAGGTAAACATCTATCAATTTATTTACTGTTAGCATTTGTATTAGTAGCGTAAGAAGTCTTTCTAAACTATACGTTGATGCAACGTCCAGGGGATGCGACGCCAAACTTACACATTTATTTGTTTAGGTTCATATGATATATTTGGTCGGATGACAATTTTGTTTTTGTTTTCACATAGCTATGTAATGTCTTATTTCTTTCACATATAAAAATACAAATTATACTTTCTCAAGTGATTCATAACAATGTTTTACCACACACGTTAATTAAGATTTAACAGCAATCTTAAATGACCTTAATATTATACATTGCAATAACACATAATATTAATTTCTGGTCACATCTCTTGTTTTATACGCGAATACTTATTTTACATACCTTTGCGTATTATTTATTTTCGAACAGGAGCCAGGACGCGTGATCCACACGGCAATGCAAGGAGGATCGGGAAGTGGACTTTCCATGTCGGCATACATACTAATTTCATTGATTGAAAATCAACTGGGCGATCACATCCTTGATCAGGTGAGAGAAAAGAGTTAATATATCGCCAAATAACCAAATAGACTCTATATATAAAATCAGGAGTTTATGCCAATCCATAAGTTTTTGTTTACAATACATATGTAAACCAAAAATATCTCATTTCAAATTATATCAATTTATGCATTTTTTACTTATATAAATGCTTAAAACAGCTTTGACACGTACCAGATTTTAGATGTTACTTTTCAAGATTGAATCTGGCGGCATTGCTTTAACATATCATATAAAATGTTTTACATAATGCTGTTTAGTTTGTCAGGAAATGAATGCAATATCATTGTAAATTCCACAGAATTTGAAATATCGCGTGCGAGATTCTATTGCCGCTACCCTAGATCTGATCAAGGACAACCTTGAGGACATGTACATTGAGAAAGAAATATATGCACTTGCAATAAGTGCATATGCACTCCACATTGCGGATGAGTCACATGAGATCAAAGATCAGGCGTTGGAGTATCTGGAACGGCGATCGATCGACGCAGGTAAGTGATGACACACTGATGACATATTGTTTGTATTTAGACATTGGGTGAAGTTGCCAAAATGTCATATCGACCCTTTGTGTTGTATATTCAAAATCTTATCAAAATTAAATACCGATATATTAATAATGCAATTTACATAAAGTGCAATTGTCCCACTGATGACATAATCATGTTTTGAAGAAAACAAAACTGATTTTATATTTCTATTGAGTTCTATCTTCATTTCTTTACATTATTTGTCACTTATTTAAGTATATGAATAAAGTATTTTGTTATCTTATATTACTAGATTAATTTGTTACCAGAGTATATTGAGCTGTAAGTCATATAGCAACTATTTACGATAACTCTATCAATTTGAACAGGAACTATGCGCTACTGGACCCACGACGGTCAACCCCTACCAGATGATGTCACCTGTCAATACTATTGTCCAAGTGCGCCATCTAACGCTATCGAAATGACTGCGTATGCGCTATTGGTCTATTCAATTCGCGGCGATATCGCTGGAGGACTTCCGGTCATGAAATGGCTTTTGACACAGCAGAGTGAATTTGGTGGCTATGGATCCACTCAGGTACTATATTTCGGTTGAAACGTGCAACGATATTTTGCTAAATGAAATGCTGTGTTTCAAATTATTAAGTGTCCACTGAATCTATCTTTCAATCATGTGCCAAATGTTATTATATTTATTAAAAGCAAACATTTTGATTACGGTTTATGCAAGTAGCATCCATCATAGTTGTGGCATGTTTTATTGTCCGCCTTCTTAGATTTACTATAAAATAGCACACGACACAGGAGGTTAATTAACATAAGTTAGTACTTATAATTGAACAACGATATGGCCCGAAGCAATGCATTACTAATCAATATAAGATGTATAGTAAATGGGTAAAAATGCAGGTATTGTAAATATAATAAAAACAGTAAACCTTCCGAATACAGGATACAGTTATCGGCATTATGGCCCTTTCGGAATTCGCCAAGCTGTTTACATCCGGTGATGACCTTCATCTAGACATCAGCTTGCAAGGGCTGAAAAGCGACGGAAGCATTGTATTTACTGAGACATTCAACACAATCACAGAGGACAACTCACTGATCTACCAAAAGAAAGATGTACGTTTTGTCGATGATATTATCTTAAATTCACTAAAATAATCACCTTTATTAAAACCAGTTGAAAAATGATCACATACGCATAAGCAAACGAAAGTCCAGAACCAAATTTACATTCTATAAAATATATTTAAGCGCATCCCAGCTACCAATACATGTGGTAAAAATGTTTATCAATTCAATTTGTTTTATTCAACAGGTAGCTACGGATTTAGATGAGCTATTTGTCACTGCCACAGGCCGTGGGGTTGCCTTAGTTCAGGTATATTTTGTAGAAAAAAAGTAATTTATTTTGTTTAATGAGAATTTTCAGTATATGCTATTTTGTGCATGTAAGAAAATCGGTATGTTTTTATATTCTTTTAAATCGTCAATAATTGAATGCATTTGTTATATGTTTGCAATGTCACTAGCAAACTTGTAATACGCATTAAACGATAATCTTTTTGATGTTGACATAGATGGCAACATCGTACAACGTTATTGAGGACAACAATTCCGGTATAGATCTCGCATGTTCTTCAGAAGTGGTAAACGGCACTGTTCGCATCCGATGCTGTGCAAGGTAAGTTAAAAAATGCAGAAAATATTTGAATATGCATTATTTGAATGGGCATCTGGTTCAAGATGTATGTAATCAAGAGGAAATTAATCATAATTCTTATATTTATTAACTATTTTGCAGATAGATAAGGTAGCTATATGATATTTTGAAATATTCTTAAGACCGCTTCATGAATAACGTCTAAATTAATATCATTTCACGCAGATGGATAAATGAGAACGAAGTTAGTGGTATGGTGATAACTGAATTCGAGCCCTTGACTGGTTACACCTTCAAAACAGATGACATCATGGCAACCAATTCAAATACTCCACTGAAGCGTTTTGATTTCATGGGCCAGAAGCTTGTCTTCTATTTGGACGGCGTAAGTAATTTATAAAACATGAAAATGTGTTGCGTCCAAATAGAATATTATCTATGGTTCTTAATAATAGCGTATTCACATATATTAACAGCGGTAAACTCATTTTATTTCTAGTATAGCTTATATGGACAGATATATGAATATCAAACCAGCATTTTATAGGCAAAGCTTTCCATAAAAAACATAACCTCAACAAAATGATATTTGAATTAATTTTTGAATATATATAGATTTGAAAATACTTTAACGTGCACAGAGGTATTGCTCTAAACCTAAACAAAATATTGATAAATGCATTAATTAGAAAAACGGCGGCAAAAATGTTCAATATGATTTTTGTGATTTTTCGTGTGCCTTAACTAATTATCATCTCTTTTATATAGCTCACCGACCTGGAAGTATGTTTTGAAGTGATTGAAGAAGTAGATACTCCAGTGCAAGATATCAAGCCCGCATTTGTCAGTACCTATCAATACTACGAGACAGGTACAAGAAAATTCTTTAATAATATTTAGAAACTCTATTTTACCTAAGAGAAAGCTTCAAAATGATACTATCAACAGATGTAGCCATGACAAATGTATATAAATATATTGATAGCGACCACATTTTATAAAGTCCATATATATGATACATTTAGTAAATATTTTTTCATTCTTTTATTTTACTGAACTAAATATTCTTAATTGAATTAACATCTAATCTTGAAATGATCCCTTTGTAGAAACAAGAAAAACTGTGAGCTATTTACCTGAGCTTGGAAGTGACTGAGGTGAGAAATCAACTAGCTAGAAGACTAATTATAGACTATTATAATATTTCAAAGTGTTTTATGTTTGTATGAAAGTTGTTATGAATCATAATGATGTTAAAGTCATTTATTTATACTAAATCAGGATTGGCTTCAGGATTTTTAACGTGGTTTGACAAATATAATCATGTATGTATATTTTTATTCTTTTTTCACTATATTCAATGGCAATAACAATTCCAATTTCAGTGTAATCATCTGAGAGAGGGAACGGAGACAGTCATGATTGATGACATCAATAAATCCACCACATTCTTGAATTTGTTATATCAATATTCATTAAAAGTATATTCGCAATATTTTGGTAAACAGAAATAAACGGTTCTATAACAATATCTATCAGTCAAATCTAATCATGTTTTAGCAATACCAATGTAATGGAATGACATTTAAAAACAAATGTGTTATATAATTTCATACCTGATCAATAAATTTATTTGGTTAAAACAATTTGAATACTTTATGCACAACGTAACAAGTTACACATTATATATTCAAGAACCATCATACTATTTTGTAATAATGTTCTAATTTCACCAAATTTTAAATTGATGATTTTTCTAAACTTATTTTAATGGATTGATAAACTTAAAATCATATGTACATTTATTTTCGAGTCGTGAGATTTAGTGTTTATTTTTTTTAACATCACAGGTATATATAGTTTATTTGCAACAAAAAAAAACCGGGTAAATGCAGTCGAAAAAAAAATAAAATTGTTACTTTTCATTTGTTATTTTCTTGGCATTTGATTTCATAAACATAATTGTAAGAAGAATATCGCATACCAATGCAGACAATATGCCTTATTTTAATTTTACATCGGTCTATATTGTGTACATAAGTTCAACAAATGAATTGATGTGTTGTTGCTCTATATTTGTTAATCTAGTTAGAATAAATATGTATAGTATGATGTAGTACATCATGTAATCTGATTCACACAATGCATGCTAGTCAAAATTTCTGAGAATATCCAATAAAATTGGTTCGCTTATTTCCAGTATGGTTCTCATACATGTAATGAACAACTACAGCGTTTGTATCAAACCAAATATAAATAGGAGTCACGAATTTAATTTCAAAAGTTAAATGATTGTTTACTCCCATGCTCATCAGTATCCTTTTAAATTATATTTTATCAAATAATTCCAGCTACACATGAATGAATTAAAACAATAAAAAGATAGGGCAAAATAATTCGTTGACTAAAACTCTGTTTTGGACACATAAAGTCATCCAGCAGAAATACTAAAATAGCGCTTTATTTCAAAATTGAATTTATTGAAGAAAATTATTTATAAAAATTAACACACCCTATGTGACTATCTTGAAGTTTTTTTTTCACAAAATGTCGCGAAATCCCGACATTTTTGCCCAAACTCTCTAATGTTGATCCAAATACAATTTGTTCACGATTTTTGGGCGAATAGTTAAGTACGAAAATGAAAATAAACATTGCAACTTCCGGCATGTTTTGATAATTTTAAAATTACACGATCACATAGTTGTTATTGAAAGTAAGAGATAAATTATAACATCAATTCAAATTGCAAATGGTCTTTTATATTCTGGTATCGTAACATTATCATAAAGAAGAAAAATGATTTAATATACAAAGATCAACTGAGCGATAATGTAAGAAATTGGGTTGATCTTCAATGTTTATGGCCAATAAGGCTTAATAGCCGAGCTGGACTGTATTCATATACGCTTTTGTTTCCGACAGTTACCTTATAAAAATATACTATGATAGAATATTCTAATAGACTATAATATATAACTCAAGAACATAGTTTAGACTAGCCGAGGGCCCACGTCCCATTGGCATAGGGCTTCGACGGATGTAGGAACACTCCCCCCCGTGACCACTCCCCCCAGGAACACTCACCCCCTTTTTTGGTAGGAACACTACCCCCCATGAACACTCCCCCCTTTACGAATTTTCATTTTTTTTAAATTTAATTAAATTTCTAAAATGTTGCAATGTGATTTATATATACATTATACAAATGACAAGCATATACTTGAATTCAAATTGTTAAACGTCCAACGTATAGCGATTTTCGATTGCAATTAGATGCTTGAGCAGACCTATCACCGATTGCAATCAATTATTGAGATACTTGGCGCATAATCCCTTCATTTAGCATGAGCACATAATCAGTTGATCCCGAATAACATTGGTTCAGTCGTCTAACAGTACTTCCATTATTTATTAAAC
>LQRL01160526.1:18722-47431 GCA_001703475.1 Hydroides elegans
GATGTTCAAATTACCTGGGAAAAGTGAGGTGTCGTGTACACCCGGGTTCTTCAATCTCCGTTGTCCACTTCTTGTCATTTCACCATCTGTGTAGCATGCCCCCGCAAAACACACCTGTTCATCATAACAATATAGGTCTACTCAATAATTATGTGAATAAAAATAAAACACAATCATTCAAATGAGCCAAATCAGCATAAATATCCTCGCAAATTACAAAAAAAAATAAGAATAATGTTATTAATTGCTTGAATATAACAACCACGAAAATTTGACTGCATTTACAGCCACGAACTCATGACTAGTCGCTAATTCTAATTCCATAGTCCATAATTAGTACTCGATCCAAAAAGAGAATGTAAGTCAAGCCGCTACAGATATATCACATTTCTATATAAAAAGATTAGCCGTAAATAAACTGCAGCTGTTGAAAAAGGCAGTTAAAAAGCTCTCGAAAACGTTTTTACTATAAATTTGAATATGGCCTTGATTTGAATCACATAAAGAGCACATTTATAATCACGTGTCACACGAGCAAAAGAAGGAGCGTTCTGGCACTCACGTTTTCATACACATGTTTATTTGAATTTGTTTTACATTGTTTTTTTTTATGTTCTTTTTTGCTCATTTTTCATTCGAATTCACGTGCTAACTTATACTCAATCTCACATTACCGCCCTCCTTCACTACACACACACACTCTCTCTCTCTCTCTCTCTCTCTCTCTCTCTCTCTCTCTCTCTCTCTCTCTGAGCGTCTCTCTCTCTCTAACTCTCTCTCTCTCTCTTCTCTCCAAATCCATACCTCTTAACGGTATTTCAATAACGAGCGGTTCCCCCATAGATATTTTTTAACACATTATTTTTTAGCTTTATAGTTAATAAGCATTTCGCAAACAAGTGAACTAAACCATTAAGTTATTTCGATCATGTAAACGTATTAGTTATTCGCCAACAACAATCTTACCCTGACTCTCGCGCCATTCGTGGGCACCTCTGGAATGAGTTCACTCTCGCTCACCCGGAAGTCGTCTGACAGACTATCCCGCCCCACGCTACGCATGCGCACAAACGAACGTTTGCCTCCTTCTGGCATTTTTCAATAATTTTCACGCGTTTTTCAAAAATGACTATTTTTTCAATTTGATATATGCTTTTGGTAAGCGAAAATAAACGTTTAGTTTAGTTAGTTAGTGTTTGTAATTTATTAATGCCGTTTTTGATTAATTGTTCATTGACTAAGACCTATCTGTCGTGTTTAATGTTATAGTCAGCATTAAATATCCAATATTAAGTTTATTTTATCGCTGACTGACAGATCCTGGTATGAATCAACTGATGAATAAGTCTATATCACACAGTAACAATTACATTATTATCCGGAAAAAAAATCAATCGTATCACTGTCACATGTGCTTATTCAACCGTAGCAAATTATTATTCAGCAAAATTGATTAATATCCAATATCCTTGAAATCTTAATTGTAATATTATCACTCAATAATGTTAAACTCAAATTATATTATCGCTCTCAAATTCAAATTACATCTGCATTCATTGAAAGTGTGTCCTCAATTTTTGACAATAGCTGCATTTACGGCGTTTATATATAGAGAGCCACCCTTATAAAGCAACAACATCAACAACACAAAACTAAGCGGTTTATAAGCAATGATATATGTGATTGTTGATATCGGTTTTTAGGAGACAAACATCAACACATGGGCGTTCGTGCTTGTGCACATTTAATAAGGGGACCGTCCAGCTGAGATGTGGTTGTGAATGTCAAAAAGTGATTTAAATATGCTGATATGGACAACAAATTCTAGTTTAAAATAGTAGCAGTTGGTTATCCAAACTAACAGCCTTTTCAACAAATTAATACCATGTCTATAAATGGACTATTTAAGGAACCATTTTAGATGTTGGTTTCCTTTTATGGACATTTCGAGCGCCAATATCTACTAGAACTTGCGTAAACGTTCGTGATCTGGCCACTTTGCGAGCTCCTTTTCACGGAAAATATGATTTTCATGCTCAAGCGTCAGTACGGGCGTTACAAAAAACGCTTAAAACGAGATAATTAGAAACGAACAGCTATAAGTGTGACCAGATTCATTATGTATACATTTCTTTATGCAGGCGCGGATTTAGAGGGGGCGCACCCGGCGCACCCCCCCCTGTTCGCTCTTATATGTAAGACAAAAACATTGCGCCCCCTGACAATTTATACTGTTGCGCCCCCAGGTTCAAAATATGGGTTTTTAAAACTTATTTATTCGATACACGTCTATCCATGCGTGCAACTTCATTTACGGAATACCGATCTGTTTTTTTTAATGATATAACACTTTAGAGCGGATTTTTGTTCAACGCGTGTAAAATTTGGAAACTTAATGAATATAGACCTTATGGGCGGAGACTTTTTGGGCGAATACCACGAAATACACTTACGTATCAATATATGTTTGATATTATATATGGTCCCTCATTTTATTGCGTTGGACAGCTGTACTTCTCGTCGATGTGACCAAGATTTTGTTTCGTAGAACTATCATAACATGTTCACGTGCTCGTGATAACAATTCAAAGCACAGATAGTGGCCCTGACAGATAAGAGACCCAAGTACAATCGAGGAGTTGTCACACTTATGAATCGAGATATAGGTGTGAGTGCGCTAAAGGCAAAATGCTGGATTTGCATCATTTCCGATCATACTTACATACATGATTTTGAGTGTGACAAAATTTATGATATAACATACGAATTATATTTGTAATGGTTGATGCATTTCGTCATCCATGGTGCTTGGATCCTGTATAGCTTTGGCTCTGATGACTCTCGATACCATAGATGAATCATTCATAGATTGATTGAGTTTTGGACAATTCGGCCCCTACCATATCGGTCCCTCGTCAAGACACATTGATCCCTAGTAAATGGGCACCTCGGACCTTTGTAAAACGTAAATATTGCTATTTAATCACTTAAATATGAATGGAAGAAGTGGAAGGAGCCGGAGTACTAGGCCCTGGGGTCGACATAGCTTTTTGTGAGAGGCTGAACTGAGCCGTGACCTGTTTCGACGAGGGGCCGAACAATCCTTTCCAAAATGTTCCGAAGTGGTAGAGGTCGAAGTGTCTAATGCCCGTTTTATTTGGGTGTCAACTATTTAATATCATTAAACGGGTACGATCGTAGTATAGTACCTATTGTTTAAACCGTATACATTAGTGACCGATTAGTATTTCATATCGAGTAAAAATGTGAGAAAATTAGGGAAAATGGATTCATGTAAATTGCTTAAATATAGTTGAAGTTATCTTTATCATCAACGTATATCTGATCCAACGAAATAGATACCACCATCATTTAGTTTTTGCATGAATCACTGATCACGCTTGTTTCAGCTGATACAGCTCACTGCGCAAAAACTAAGATTTAACAGATAAATCAGCAATTGTCATTTTTTACTCTTCCGCTTGTTACAGATTTTTGTCATGATAATGCCTCGGTAAAAAATGAAAGTAGAGCATCAGGATTTGAAAATAGAACACAATATATTTGAGTTATACGTAAATTGAAAGCCTTGTCCTAGTGAACTAGAATTTTTTTTTTACCGAAACAAGCACCTTTTGCGCTTACTCCTTGCGAAAATAGCGCACATGCAACACCGATATATAACCGATATATAACCTTTGAAAAACTACGAGTGTGGCAAACAATAATTTTGTTGAAAACATTAGTTTTCTTTACTTTAATAATAATTGATATACCCAATCATCATTAAGGAAACAGAAGCGAAGTTTAAATCTTATTTTATGTAGTTAAGTGGAACACTATGGTAAAACAATTTCCCGATAACGTAAACATGATCGACATTAACATCCCGAAAATGCGCATGTAAGTGTCTTGATTTATTATATAATGCACAAATACCAGAAAAAGAAAACTTCATGGAAATACAAGTTGTTTTTAGTTTTGTTTATAAACGTAAATATGATCTACATTTATATACCAAATATGTAGAGCATCTCTTAAACAATGTCATGAATTAGCTAGATTTATGTCATTGCTTTTTAAGCAGGTTTATTTCATATTTAATGTAGGCTAATATTCTTTGAAACATATTGAAACTAAACAAAAAATGTCATTGACATATATCCTCGTCTCGAAATCTATTCGGTTTTGATTTGTTATTTCAAAACTTTAAATCTACCGCAAACACCGTCGTAGCGCCGATGGGCCTTTGGTAATGTTTATGTAAAATCATGGGTGGGCATTCATTCGAGCACGGATGTGGGCACATATTTACGGTACGGATACCGTTGAGGCGCTTAGCCAAAAAATATATATTTATTATAACATAAGGGGTATATATTATAAATGCATAAATTACGTTTTATGTCATAACAGTCACATTGTTCGCCGATATTCAGAAAATAATTCTATGAACCTTTATACTAGGAGTTTCAAAATCCGGGTTGCTGTAAATCTCATGGATTCAAAATAGAATTTCCTTGAAACGTTTTTTTTTATTTATTTATCGCAAGACGCATATGTAAGGACAGTCAACCAAAACGGTTACACTGACGCAAACGTGCGTGTCACAAGAGGATTTAAGCTGTCAAAAATTTTTAATAAAAAACACATCAAGAATGTAGACTACCTTTAAAAGTAGGAGGCGGTCTTATGTTACAGATTAACTGTCAAAATATTCAAATTTTAAATGTCCACATGTATGCATAAATTCAAATTCACAACAGAAATCGCACACTTATAGACCTTGTTATCACCAAATTATGAGTCAAACGTGGTAACGTAAACTGGCACATACTAACTTGGTAAATATATAATAATGAATAGTTATTATAGTTAAAATATTGTCTAGTTTTGCGACCAAGTCCGTTCCAAGGTTAAGGCGCGCACCCACTGACACCAGGGCGAGTACCAGAACGAGAACGAATGCGAAACAAAAATGTTGACGTTTTTATATTATATTAGTTTATTCATATCAAATTCGTTTGTTCGTATCAACATTTTTGTTTATTCGTATCAGAAGATTTGTTTATTCGTTTCAGCTGCCCAATTAGAAGTGGGTTTAACTGTATGCATATAAATCATAGACATTAAAAAATATTAGCAATCAAGTTGCACTGTATTATACTGAATAAACGGAAAAAAAATCAACTCCACAAAATTCTAAAATTTCGTTGAATTCACTTTTATAAAAATAATAATAATGTGCCCCAGGTGAGGCTCGAACTCACGACTTCGGCATTTCTTGGAGCGTCGACTGTTTGAAACAATCAGATACTGCTGTATAAGTACCGCACTCTAACCGACTGAGTTACTGGGGCCCTATGGAAAGTTATCTAATAAAAACTAAACATAAAGAAAGTAGATCTTTATAAATAAGGGCAAAGTTTAATATGTAAACCAATCGATGATTAACGTGAACTTAATAAAGCTAGAAAATGTAGAAAAAGAAGTTATGCAGTGAATATTGAACTTATACAAAGAATCTATATAAATAATAGGACATAGTTTGATGCGTAAACCAATCTATGAATAACGTGAACTGTATAAAACTGACAAATGTAGACAAAGAAAAAAAAATAAACGCATTGTTATGACCTTAAAAGTTGTTCAATTCCGTTAAATTCATTTACACAAAATAATAATGTGCCCCAGGTGAGGCTCGAACTCACGACTTCGGCATATCTTGGAGCGTCGACTGTTTGAAACAGTCACATACTGCTGTATAAGTACCGCACTCTAACCGACTGAGTTACTGGGGCCCTATGGAAAGTTATCTAATAAAAACGAAACATAAAGAAAGTAGATCTTTATAAATAAGGACATAGTTTAATGTGTAAACCAATCGAGAGATAACGTGAATTTAATTAAACTATTAAAAAAAATGATGAAAAAGAAGAAGTTATTTTTAACGCGTTGTTATGACCTTAAAAGCTATTTGATTTCGTTGAATTCCCATTAACAAAATAATAATGTGCCCCAGGTGAGGCTCGAACTCACGACTTCGGCATAACTTAGAGCGTCGACCGTTTGAAACAGTCACATACTGCTGTATAAGTACCGCACTCTAACCGACTGAGTTACTGGGGCCCTATGGAATATTATTAAATTAATATTCAACTTAAACGAAAGAATGTCTAAATCAAACTTATCTTTGAACGAAAATAATCGGCCAAATATCAATCCACTGTTTCGCCAAATATAAAACAAAGTAAATATCAACTGGATCGCAAAGTAGTAGGGATCCATCATATTCATATGTTTTAACAATAAATGCAAATAAAGTAAGCAATTGTCACTTTTATGTAAACAACTTAACCATAAATATTCACAAACCACCGTGTTTTAACATCGTCAATGATTTATTTTGTTGATATGGTTTATTGTAACGGGTTCCTTGTTAAATATTACTTAGACTACTAATTGCGATTAAAAGATGTTTATATGTAATGTCAAGGAAACGCATCTGGTAAAAAAAAATATAAATGCTATGTTGCTTCTCTACGTAGTCAGCGTTCAATCTATTCTTAGTTTATTTTTTAATTTTGCATATTTAGTTTTTTAACATTAAGTTTTATAATGTTTATAAAAACCGGACACAATTTTAAGTTATTTTTTGATGTCATGGTGGACATTTGATAAATTAAATGTTATTTGACTTGAACCTGCCCTCATAGATCTATCCTATTATGATCAATGGTGATTTCAATGTTAACGCAATGTGAATGATCTCGCCGCGTCGTCAAATTATTTGCACGTCTCTCCAATAAAGTGGGGTTCAAAACAGGAGCAGTCCACGGGATGCATTGTAAAGACGTATTTTTGGTTGTATATAAACTGATTTTGATTTAAATAATTAAACGCGAAAGTAAAAATATACATTTTGACCAAAGACAAGTTCATTGAACTGTACGATATGTTCCATGTTCTTAAATATTGTCTTGTTCGGTAAACCAATTTTCCTTAGAAAAGCGATATACATGTATATAAGATATGTAACATAGAATATTGTTTTTAAACAATCATATATTGCTCAATATAGATGTTGAAAATGGAAAGAAAGATATATAAGACGTCTTCCTTTCAAATGAGAAATGCATTTTTTTTTTAAAGAAGATAATAATCACGGGTAAAATGCAGACGACAACACATATTCGATAAGCTATTTTTCACGAATCTGATTCTATAGGGTGTCTTTTCTTAAGAGTCGCAATGAATGGGTGTGTTACACAAACGCTTACATACACAAGACACGACTTCACCCAAAAAACGTCCTCTTCACCTCAGTTTTTGGGTGTTGCCCCGTTTTGTATGTGTTTTCACTTAATGTCTTCACGGTCCTGTGATTATGCCTTGTTGTTGTAATAAGGCTATAAATTAGGTAGACGTTATTTATAATTTTGGACCAAACGTCATGTAAATTTGTAAGGTTTCATTATATTGAAGGATATTATATTTTACATACCTGTAGCCATAAGAGGCAGGATTCACCTTTTCGTTTCGGAATAAATTATACCTACCTGTAACTTAACACGTAAATCAATAAATATACCGGTATAATTGATTATGAATAAAACCAAACAAGGAAATCTAATTAAGACATAAGGAACCAAAGAAACGTGATTAAGGATAAAATACACATTATTGGTATATCACATGAGAAAATAAGAATAGTGTGCATATTATCATACTCATAGGCATTCAAAAAACAAAAACCGGATACGTTTCTAAACCAAATTAATACACAAAAAGGTTCGGGATAAAATACATTTACGAAAATGAATATATTATAGACCAAGACTGTTTGGATATATATGTGATAAAACAACCTGCAGAATCTAACAAACTACTTAATATATCACAATGGTTCGTCTATCATCACTCGATGGGGACCCCGTCTACCGCGTAGAGGAAATGCGGCGTCGCGAACGAAGAAGGGCGAGCGGCCGAGGAAAGTGGCCGGCATTCGGCAGGCGAGCACGATGTACGTATATGATACATAAACAGAAATAATTGCGTAAAAACAGGAAAAAAATACCTTGGGGTCAGTTGGGGATGGGCGGGGTTGGGTGGTATAGGGTTTGGGGTAGTTCATTGTGTGATATATGTAAGAACCGAGTAAAGCGAGCGCGATGAGGGTATGCTTTCGGCGAGGATTAAGACGAAATGAATGGTGTGGGGACTGGAATGTTTGATGTGTAGGAGCAGAAACGGGTGCCGAAAATATGGGTATGATATATGTATAAAACCCGACGGGAAGAGAGGGTCACCGCCGCGAGTGCCCTTATGTTGAAATGTGACGTTGTCATGTGTTTAATACGCATAGCGAGTACATAGAACGCAAAGAATTGGCAGATGCCAATCATTATTGATAACAGGATTTCAACTTAAAGTTTGTTACAAAATATATTCTTAAGATTAAACCGGCGTATAATTCTTTTTGCTGCTGAAAACATCTTTGATGTCCCTTGGACTTTAGTGACTATGGTAGGAATGTTTTGAAACGACTTCTTATGTATAAAATATCACAGTGGGTATAATTGCCCAAATCTGGTTTCAGTCATCCATTCGTTTTTGTCTGATATTATATAGTTATTTAAGGAAAGATGAGTTTGCATTCTTTAACATTTTTTTTTTCGAAATTGTCTCTTGTCCTGCCCTCTAAAATGTTTTATTTCTTGCGACACAATTATGAAAACGCAACATAATTCTTCTACATTTTGGTTTAAAAATAAATATAATGAAGCCATTGCAATATATATATGTATAATTTTCTTTCTTGAAGTCTTACATGTAGGTTCGATTTTCAAAACACATATTCTGTTTTTACAACATACTTTAAACCCTGGAATTTCTACAACATTTTATTTATTGCTTTAGCTATTTCATAACCAGCAACCGTGACAAATTATTTATAAACATGGCCACAAAATTGTGAAGAAGTACATATAATGATAATTGCAAAGACGTAACACAAAATGTTATGATAACAGTCTTGTGTGTATGTAGTTTGTGGTACATAAACATTCTATCAATAAAGAATTAAATTTCATTCATTTACTCTAGTACGGTTGACATTTTACTGTATTATCATTACTAATGTAATTGAATATCTTCAATGTTGAGGTTTGTACCACACCCATAGTTATAACATATGTCGAAGTCTGCTTTCAAGTATTGGGGTTCAAATATTTATAATTCTGTCCAAGGTCTTCGCAATCGAGAAATCGATTTCTTATTTATGGTCAGCCTACGCATACTTGGCAAATAGACCTCTTGACATAACCCTAAATGTCCCCTTCCTTTGGCATGGAATGATACAAGATTATATACATTTCATGGTCACCAAATCCTATGTGAAAGGATTGCCTCATAAAGAACCTACAGTCCAGACAACACAAAACGACTGGACCTTGAAACACTATAGGACCTGGCTAGACGAGCAGCGGTCACAAGCCCTTTTACATTAACAATACATTGCTTTAACGCGCTTTATCAGGGCGAAAATGTGAAAATATATAAACATATAAAGATGAATTATGATATAATATATTAAGATGAATTATGATATAAATTTGTATTCCACAGCGGATAGAGGCGGTTATGCGGACGACGACAGACATACATACACCTCTCGGCGGACAGCCTCGGATCTACTTTATGGTGGCGGAGGGGGAGCGGGAAGCTCTGGAAGTTTGAGGTCATACGGTCAAGGCGGACATATTCATACGCGATATAATCCTGCATCACGTGTATTTGTCGAGGAGTAAGTCGAATATTATTATAGCTTTATTTGATGTTTTATAGCGTTAATTTCAAGTGTCATGCAATAGTGGGTTGTCACAAATGTTAGCAAAATGAAGAAAAATAAAGGGAGCTCACAATTGCATTAAACTATTTTAGATAACACATAAGAAAACTTGAAGATGATAAAACTATATAAAAGGAAAACACATTGATACACAAATTGACAAACCATTAGTTTATGCTATTTTCAATTTTGAAATTAATACAATCTACCATTGTACATCTTCAGTCAGGTTCAAAAAAAAAAAGAAAGGCCATACCCGTCAAAATTCCTCACTCCATTGATTCCCTGCCATCACGCCCCTATCAAATTTTAGTGTCAGAAACACGAACAAGATAATTATAGCGTTTGTGAAATATCAGATGAGTGGAGATGTAATGTTGCGTAGCTCAATCAAACCAAGTCTCGATAAATTGAATTGAAATAATTAAAATGTAGTTAAAATGTTTAGGTAGTGCGAACCGATATGTCTTTCACCGAAATGTGCTGAATATCATTCTATGTGTGGCACTTTTATTTTTGCTATTGAATAAGTGATTTCTTTAATAACAGTTAATGAAAGAGTGTGGAATTTAACAATGTATTTAAAAACAGATATGCTCTACTTTATGAATAACTTAACTAAATATTATAGACGTTTTGATGATTCAGGGCCTGGCCCCACTGGAAGCTTATTTTGATATTTTGTCCCTAAAACTGAAAAAAAACGTTATTCCCGTTATATTCCAGAAACAGAACCTAAAATTATCCTCTTCATAAATTTTAAAATGTCGTTTGCCATGAATGGCAATACAAGGCAAGTGACGGATTCTATAAAATGGTAGATTTATTATTGCAGATCGAATCGCAATATAATTAGGGTATTTGTTAATATGCAAATATCGCCCCACCCAAAGTGCAATATTCGATTTAAGCATATTTCAATGGGTACCGAATAGGGCAAATCATTTTATAAATGATAAATCATGATTTACCCCTCAATATTTCATTATCAATTTATGTTTCCAGCGCCGACTCCGGTCGATCCTACCGTCCACGTTCGTGGGCCCGCTCACAACCCTCGGTCGCCCGTTCGCTCATCAGTTCACTGTCACGCAGGCGCAGAAGAGAGGGAGAATATTTGGACGAGCCCTATGGCAGTCAGGAATATCTTGATGGTGAGTGATTTGTAATAGCTTAATCGTCCCATCGATTGTGCCCGGGAAATATATATGATTGTGATTCATCACGGTGCTTTGATGGTTTCATGTGCCTATCATATATATATCATGCGAAAAAAAAACAATGATTTAATGATTCACAATTTCGTGCACCCCCAATGCAACTCAAATTTTGCGTGTAACGTTTTTTAGGGGACAGAAAGGTAATAAGGGCCTGGTCACATTGGAAGCTTTTCCCATAAGGAATACATTGGAAGACAGGGTTGTTAGGAAAAAAAGCAAGAAGAAGCTTCCAATGTGTCCAGGCTTTTTTTGTAGAGCTTTTTTGCGTAAATGTGGCTTGAAAATGATATTCACTTCGAATTTCATCATGTTATCATCCTATGATTTTTTTTCTAATTTCAATATTTTCAACAATTTAAAATCTTCTATCAAAAACAAAACAATTAAATTATCAAAACAAAATCACGTACCAGAAAAATAGTGAACTATATATCTAGCAACTGTTGTTATTTGATGCTGTAGGCTCCCGTTTTCGTTGCGGACGCAAAAAGCGCTTTTCCAACTTAGCTCTTACATAAAAAATAGTAATAAGTTCGTGGTGACGTGGTGTGGACGTGGAGTTGATATTATGTTGATCAACGATTCTATAAAACCATCGTCTAATCGACGTCTTACTTCTTCGATATGCATGAATGTTGCTACCTTTGCTTGGAAGGGTCATGTGTTTTTCTATGTATAATTCCATCTTGCTGTGAATGACCGTGGGCTATTAAGGTTAAGAAAGTGGGTGATTAATCAAAAAGGGATATTATTTTCGTAAACATGTGCATTTATTTTAAAATAACATACAATTTTAATGCTAATACTACAGTATATGAAGCGAGGATTTTCTGAGTGTTTAAAATAACATTTGCATCTTGAAGTTAAGATATTCAGTACACCCAGTCCAATTTATATAAAATCTCTAGATTTCTACCAATTCTCGTTTAACTGTTTAAAAAAAATAAACATGTATAGCTTTATTGAGCATCCCATTTTATCCCTTTTCTTTGATGTTATCCTTGTCAAGTCGAATATTGCTGTTTGTTATCAAATTTTACTTCTGATGGTGTCAAACAAACGATCATTTGATATTTGAAAATATTGATACGTGAATATTGAAAATATTCAATATGTTGGATTTTCGGGTATTGTATACTTAGACAAGAAACATACTTCCCTTATATAAACCGGGATAACTAAAATCATTTAAAACTCATTCACCGTCTTTATACGGTCTATGCGTTTGATGAATTTAAACAAAAACAAGTTGTTGGATATAGCTTTGTAATCTAAGATACAGACAAAAACCAAATGGGTTTAATTGACAAATAAATGTAGATTCTCTTTTCGATTTTAAAACGAAAGACGGAATATGGGTAGGGGCCAAAGTGTGGCAACTTCTTTCCTCCTTAGGGGTAAATCCCCACGATTGATCAAAGGACTCCCACGGTATTCATCATTGAAAATATTTAAGGGTTGGTATTTAAAATTATTTACTATACAAATGTTATTTTGACTTTATTCGTTCGTTATTTTCTTGCCAGTGTTGTATCGACATGAGATACACTGTTAACACATGCCGCTCCAAACGATGAAAGTTCGTAACGATTTGAAAACACATGGCTAGCCGTTATTCCTCTTTTTCGAGACATTGCGAAGCAAGACGTTACCCATTTCTGTGGCGGATTCTCTGAGAAAATCGCAGACACCCCTTTGGGCAACGCATCCATTAATATTTCACATATCTTTAAGTGCATACCCATGTAAATCATATATATATATTTGTTTCAGATCCGAACAAGTTCCGGTCAGAGGCAGACTACAGCTCGAGCACCTACCCTCGCTTCGTGGTTCCCGGATGGGCGCATATCGTCATTGGCTTTCTTCTGATTGTCATCGGCATTACCGACATAGGTTAGTGAACCCATTTTTCATGCAAGACATGCAATATAAGTCTATTATTAAAAGTAATGTTTTTGCACTAACTGTCTGCAAGATAATGTTTTGAATGAAACATAGAAAGAAATAAAAATAAATTGCACAAAATGTGCGTTGATATAGTTTTTGTTCATTTCACACAATTATTTTGTTTCGGTGTAGAACTGTTCGTCACGAAACAAAAACGATATTTAACTCAACCCACTTATGACAACTATAATGGTTCCTTTTGCTATAATTTATATGCCAGCATGAATATAGATGTTCGATATTTTCAATGTTTTTGTTCGAATTTTGGCTTGCATATCATATAAAATGAGATTTTAATTATTTTTGCAGCATGGACCGCGGCCAAATACGAGGGAAACTGTGATTTCAAGAAAAATGAAGATTTCGACGGCTGCACCACAGAGAATATCTATACATACATCGCGTCGCCCTTGTGGGGAGGAGTCATTGTAAGTGACGAACTACTTTTGAAATCGCATTTGATTTAAGAAATGAGATGTCTTATAAATCAAATATAATATACAATTAATCAGATGTGATGTTACCTCGGACGTTTCCGATGTAGAAACTACGTTGTCTCATGGAATCCTCTTTTTTGGGCGGTACACACCTATAACAATTGTGACACTATAAGCAATTCACTTATGGGATCGCTACCCATTTCTTGAAATTATATACATGTGTATATTAGGTTATATAAACCACAACTATTTCTTATCATTTTACCGCAATTATGAATGCGCTAAAATATTTCACACATTTTTCAGATGATATTTACCGGTACGATTCCTTTCGTGATGACGCCAGAAAGACTTTTATATAACAGCTGGTTGGTAAGTTCGCGAAATGACAACTTTTAACTATATTTCATTACAAAGAATAGTCCAGTATAACCTTGAATGATCAAAAAGAGGGTTTTATACATACAATTATAGGTATCAGTGAATATATGATTATTATTGCAATGTTCAACAAGGGCGTAGAATATATTCATCCTTGAACATTAACATGAGATATCTAATGACAAAATGGACATGCACATTGAAGTCAAATGTATTTCCCTTTAAAACTTACTTATAAAATACCTGTAATTTTAGAAATTTACTTTTCAGTACCGTAGTGCAAAGGAAAACTAACCATATGTTTATCAAAAACCAAAAAGCTTTATAAATTCTTGGGAAAACCTATTACTCTGAAGCAACCCAAAATGACAGCCCTCTAGATAAACACAACTCAACCAATTAAGTCGTTGCTGTTGTTGGTTCTTTTATGCCAATCTTGCAATACATGTTAATCGTTTTTATTTAAAGATAATATCATAAAAGTTTGATTATTTTCTATCTTTTTCAGCCGTATGTGTTCATCGGAGGTTGCTTTTTCTGCTTCCTCGCCATCGCGCCCGCCATCATCTGCCTCTACATTCTACTTATAACCGAGGTACGTGTATGAAGAGTCAATGATTAGACCAGTTCTAAGTGTTAGTTAAATTGTTTCTTAATTTATATAGATTCTACTGCGATTAACTGCGATACATGTTATTTATCAAAAAACATGACGAATGAATGTTGTGTCTAATACTATGGTTGAATTGTAGGTTTCAATAATATAAGTAATTAGTTTATGACAAAATGCGAATCCCCTTGCCTAAAAGAAAAAGTTCAAATTATGTGTTACGTTATGAGCATTAAACTGATATCCTCAACGCGCCACGCCTGTTTATTTTATAAAGTAGTTCACATAAACACACTAAAAACGATTGTTTGTACATATTTTATTTCAAAATATAAAATGGTTTGAATGTCCCAGTCACGATTAAAAACAAATAAAATGTTTGCACCGTTAATGTGCCAATTAAAAGCGAAACTGTACTTCAATAATTGAATAAATTTTGTGTGCCACCTGCACATAACAATAAATATTTCAAAAAGTTATGCGCGGCTGCACTTGATGGAAATAATTGCATGTAATTTGTGATTTGGGGAATATGATAATTGATATTCGTTGCATGATAAACCGGGACAAATATTACACCTTTGCCACACCCTCTTTATAATGTATAAGGTTTAGTATCAGTACAGCGAAAAAGACGTTGATATTTCGTATACAAATATATTTTCGTGTTAGTTGAACATCGTTAAACTCTGTGTTGTTGTTCTGAAAGAAGGATTTTAGCTAGAAAAAAAAACTATAATTTTATTATTGTATAAGACTTCGTTCCTAATGCAAAGGAAGTCTATATCGAAGTATTCCCTGAGTCGATCTCCCCAGCTGGCATCTTTTTATTATCTAGATACCAAATAGTTTTTGTTTATCATTTGCTCAATTAAAATCATTTATACATAGACTTTTATAAACAATCTCTTTTATTTTACATATTATTCTTTCCAGAACGAAGACAAGTTCTGGGCGAACGATTCATCGGACGGCATCGTGCTTCAGGATGACGCCAAATTCGCTCTTGCCATTGTGGTCATTATACTCGCCTTTCTTGATTGGATGGTCGCGTTCCTTGGGATAATACTGGGCATTATGTGTCCACCACAGAGCGAGGTTAGTATACAGAGGGTGGGGGAGGTTTTTAATATATGGATATAACACGACTGTGAGTTTGTATAGGTTAAGCTTATTACAAGTTTAAAAAAAAAATGAGATTACAAAACGAACGCCGAAGATGGGTGAAAACATTGGCATGAATGTGTGGGAAAAGGGGGAGTCCTAAAGCGCGACTCGATGGTGGCTTGGCTCAGAATATCGTCAGGCATTTTTAAAAATCATTTTAAAGTCATTTAAATTATCTCACATTATACTGTTATCATTAATACAAATTCTGAAATTCGAGCTTTCGACACTGCATTTGGTAAACGAACTTCTTTAACATTGAACATTCTTTAATCTATACATATAATTCACAGACTGACTTCGGTAAAGACCCCTACGCTTCGCGCGGCTATCGCAGCTACGTCGACTCCGGCACTCCCCCGCCCGTGATAATCGAAGAGGAACGGCCGCGCAGCTCCCGAGGTTCGTACCGGAACTACCCGCGAAGAGCACCGGAAATCGTGCATACCGAAATCGTCAAACCGCGCTCGTCACGATCCCATGGCGATGTGACGTATGGATCAGCACTTCGACCGTAAGAGTTTTTGAAAATATTCTAAGAATTGACCGTTTTATCAATATATTATTAAAATATAGTTAAGCCGAGGTTGCACAGAAGTAAACGAAGTAGATTTTTTAAAGAAAAATGCTTGTTATACTGCGATTTCACACGACAATCTTGCTATAATACATAAGACCAAAAACTGTCGTGTGAAAAAAAACTGTTTTTTTTTCTGTGTAACAGGTCCGCCATAACCGATTTTTGCAGTGTTGTATTATTCCTAACTTGTATAATAAAGTTATCTCACAGACCCCTATATGGAACATCATTCGTAATGGTATATGAAATCAAATTAACTTAATCAAATAAGGCCACATTCTTTATTTTAACCAATTATAATAATTGATAATAATCGTATGGCAATTAATATAATGATTTTTCTTGAAATTGCAAATGTTACCACTGTTTGTAGGCTGAACGATCTATGCCATCCATGACAATTTAAAAAAAAAATCAAATTTCGATGAAGATTTATGAAAACTTAAATAATCGGCATAATTATTTCTGAAAAAGTAATCTTATAAATAAGCTTGTCCGAATCCACCATAGACTTCGTTATCTGAATTCATTCACATTCATAGGTGCGACCATGTAATCTACGAAAACTGCCTTCTTTTCGACAGTTTTTTTCATGAGATTTAAACAGTTTTTATAATACATACATATGTATCATTTCTTTCGTATTTCCAGGGGAGACCGCGTCGTTTACGAAGAACGCATCCGACCCGACGGTTCGCGATCTTCCCGCGCATACAGCGACGACGACGCCGACTCATACTATAGTCGCGATCGGCCAAGGTCAAGGTCGGGCGACGAATACCGAAGGAGCGGCGACGAATACCGAAGAAGCGGCGATCGAAGGAGCGGCGGCGGCGGAAGGAGATATGGCGATGATCCCATTTATGATTTGTATTGATTGAGAGGGGGGCTATTGATGAAAAATAAATGCAGCAAGATGTAAACGCAACCTATATGATAACAGTGTTCAGAATGGACTCATTCAGGTTTTTCTGTATTTATTTTGAAAAACATTAACGTAATGTTATCCATTTATGGCAAAATTTACAAACTAATATTGTTTCTTTAAAATCAATTTCCTTTATATTCTTCACATAAATTGATTTTTAAAAGGATGTGAACTACAAATGGTAGCGTGCAAATTGACTACCAAACCTGATCGATATCTTCTTGTGAAGTGAATTCCAATTATTTAGATATCACAATGCATATAAATCCGTTTTTCGTAAAATACTCACATTGACAAGATTGAAGATGTGTACATAATTATTATCCCGTAATCTGAATGAGATGTTCTGCTTGAGATGTAAATGCAATGACTATGCTCGATTATGAGTAAAACTAAATATTGTTTGACTATGTACATGTGCTATGACACATGCTTAATCATGGTCACCTTGTACATTCATACATATATACGAATTGAAAAAATGAGATTCATTCATTGTGATATATTTTCTTGTTTATAAATGTGATAAAACAGCAAACTTTACTCAATTATTTAACTTAATTTGCTCTGTAAAAGTGCTATCTAATTTTGTAGTATTATTAATGTTGTAAATATCAAATAGTGTCCAAACCTTGAAATGGTTGGGGTACTATTTAATTTAAGGGAACTGAAGAGTAATCCAATTAAAGCTGTTTGAATGTTTGGTTTAGGAAACAATCAATTACTCATAAATTGAACTGCATAATTGACATAGGCCTACTTCTGAAACGCCAAAGTTAGTTACTGAATAAAAAAAAATGTTTAATAATTGTATGTTGTTATTTGTTGTTCTTTTTTCATCAAGAAAATTGCGAGCATATAATCAAAAATCATAAAAAAATCTATATAAACTCATATCTGGAAAATTGTAGAGCGCGGTCCTAATTTCGATGACAACCATTTGATCGTATCAAATCGTATTTATTTGTCCATTGTTATAAAAAGTAATTATATACTTGGATAAATATAAAATTTCTTAATAATAACACAATGCGATCACATTCAATATATAATAAACAAAGAAATTACACAAGGAAAATACTAATATTAAGATAATCTCAATTATTCAATAATATACTGAAAGGATGCCTGAGTATCTAATATAGAATAAGCGTATAATAAATGGATCACATTAAATTTATTTTAAATACATTACTAAGTAAATTGTATGTTTTAATACAATCTAGATAAAAACGTTCAAGAGTACATTATGCTTGATTATTATCTGCATTATTATCTGCATTTTAATTTAACGTTTTAGTTAATTATAATCAAACGCCAATCTAAAAAATGCAGCGTAATGCAAAAAAAAAAAACAACAACAACAACAAGAACACACACAAACAAAACAAAAACAAACATACGCTTGGAATTCTACGTACTATGTAGATCTATTCTAAAATACAAGTTCCGATCAGATCTCCTTGCCCTGCTGATACGATTATCTGTCTGGTTGCAATTATTGCGAAGATAAAATGCTCTGTTCATTGGGGGTGTATAAAAGCGTTATATGTAAGGAAATATCATGTAATTTGATGAAAGTGCACTCATACGTATTCTTATTTATATGTTCTTTGATTTTGTCAAGTGTCGATCTTTGAAATACGAATAATACCCGAATAATCCATATTAAAATAGTTATTGACCCTAGGGATGAAAAAGGTTATGCCCAAGCCCAAAGGGCTCGGGCTTTAGTTTTTTTCCGCAGAGTAAATAACCATGTCGATATGGTCCCTTAGGATTTTACTCCTTTTATCAAATTATAATAATGAACGAAATGTGGAAACATAAAAGGTTGCTGCTACGGGGCAAAAGCAATATCACCCGGGTGATATTGCATATTGCTTCAAACATGCAATAAATGAAACTTATAGCAAAAGTATTGAGGAACAAAAATGTATTACAAGTAGAGCATTGAAAAAATAATTACAGATGTTATTGGCATCATATCGGTAAATGCCTTACAAATCAGTCAATAGCGAAACCCAACAACATCAACATACAATGAAACTACTGTGCATGACTCAGGAATCTTGCAAAATGAAGCCATACATGTATATATCAAATATTGACATATTTTTTGAAGGTCAATGGTCATGCAATTTGTATGAAAGTGCAACAAATAAAAATAAGGGAACCAGATAATGAAATTTTGAAAACATACATGCACAAGGCTTCCTTTTTTTAAAAAAAATACATCCATTTGAAGAATGTTCACAGAGGTATTCTTGTCATTAGATCAATAAATGAAACAAATCAGTAAAACATGAAACGCAATAAGGATGCCTTATTTGAAGTGGACCAATGACAAACGATGACAGCAGTCTGTCTTCAAAGGATGACCAAGGGGAAATATCACTTTCTCACACAACCAAGAAGGGCGTGGTCGGTTTGATGCAAAGGACTGATTTGACTGAAAATCGATCCAATTCATGAATTCAATCAATGCAGCTGGGGTTTACCTTTGGACACAGAATTGCACACAAAAAAAGACTTCGGATCAATGCATTTATATAAAAATGATTTTGGTATTGTCATATATCTATAGAATACGGTTTTACCGAATATCAAAGCTTAAAATACTCAAACCTTATTTTTTGATACATTTCCATATTATGCTAGAAGGGTACCCCACGACACATTTTTCAAAAAGTTGCTAAATCACCTTAAAACAACATTACAAGTGTGAACAACAACAAAATAATGGTTTTTGAACATTAATATTTTGCAAAAAGGTGTTCCTTTTTTCCAAGCCAGCTGGGCAGTTCCTCATTTTCTAGCCAGCTTGGAACAGAAAAGGAACACCTTTTGCGAAAATTGAAATGTTGAATATATACAAAATACCTATCATATATGGCAAATAACCGTTTATTATACAATTGCAAGACTGTTTAATAAAGTTTGAAATAAATGCTCACAATATTTATTACAAAAATGAAGAAATTATCAAAAAAGGTGTTCCACAATCTGCTAAAATCTCCAAGCTAGAATGAATTTGCTCAAAATCTCCAAGCCAGCTGGAATTTGGTGGGGAACAACTTTTTTGGGGAACAGCTCGTGGGGTACTCTTCATGCTATCTTCCTCTTCATCCGAATACATTTTCTGTAGTCAAAACTAGTTTACTTTAATATAAAACACAAAAGTGCGTTTTAACGCACAATAAACCTCCATCAAACAGACAATCTATAATATAACATTATTACTTAATTGCTCTAGTTTCAACAGTGATGCAACTACATAAAAACTGACTAGAAAATACAATAGTATAGACAGCAGAAAAAAACAACAACATATATATTTAAAGACTTTGTATTCTTTCTATATTAGAATTATATAAATAAACGAGGATTATACAAAAACATCTTTCTATAATCATAAAAAATATACTTGCATTGTTAATTGAACATTTATCACAATAATCTCTCTCAGTATCCTAACAACGCTGACCTTACCAACAAATAATTATACGATATCGTAAAATGCGAAAAGGTATACTCATTCAAACTCTCTTCAATAATCACCACCCTCTCTATCCCATATCTACGAATACAAGAATCCAAACACGTAATCACATGGTCTAACCGACGGTCGAGCGCTGTGTAATGTGGTTCCCATAGTAACGGGGCTATAGGGTCACGTGATAATACTTTGCGTAAAACGGTGCTCAAGACGCCGCGTCGAAGGAGGTGTAGACGCGAGTAGGTGAGCTGGTGTATTCTGTGGATATAAAAACATGTATGTTTAGCAACAAATATCACCTTGTAGTCTTCAAAAATTTCTATTTAGTTAATAAAAAAAAACAATGATAATATCGAATATGCGATTTTCTGGTTACTTGAAACCAAACGCAGAACCCGTTGATAAAGACAATGAAATATAAAAAAAAACAGTATCAACAGCAATCATGATGAATATCGATATTTTTCATTTGAATTCTTTATTATTTATTAAAATGATATTTTAAAAAAGCACATTTCTTACTAATGATAAATAAGAATCATAATTCAAACTTTTTTTCAACTTTAATTTATAACCACACCCCTTTCGAGGAAATAATTATATATCGTTAAAAATCATATATATATATAAATGGCAAATTTAAGTTATGTAAATTACTTACTGGCATATTTGTGAAAACCCGTCTATGATATCATTTACATCTGTGAAGGGATTGGCAAAGCTGCGTGAAAATAATATTAACATCATCAATTCTATTATAAAAAATATAATTATATTTAAACATGTCTATTTAAAATTTACAAAGACTAGCAAATAAATTGGTTACACTTATTACATTACATGTTTATGAGTTATATTGTGTTGAATTGTAAATATACAACAGTCAATAATTCAATTATGATTTATATTAGAATTTATGATATAATATATATTTTAAAATCAGGCATTTTTATGGTTAATTATTATTCATTTGAAGGAAAAGTCTTTGTGGACGCTTAAACCCTTTGATCTTAATTGGCAGTTATTAAGTGTTGAAATGCATTGTTCAGACGTCGACTTCACGTTGGACGCTCTTTTGTTTTAGTTTATGAGTGTGTTTACTCGGTTAAAAGGTTAGAATGAGCTGCTGCGTTTAACATAATCTTAAAGTATGTAGTGTAGTCAATTGCAATGATAATAAAGGGTAGCTTTAGACAGTATTTCAATAATGTGTAATCTCGTGTTAATTGCCCTTGTCTTTATGCAGCTTAATGTTAATGCTTAGTTACTAATTATTAAATTGAGGGTCGGTGTCTTTATAAAGAGCCCCGAACCTCACGATCGAGAGAAACAATTCAGAACTCGGAGAATCATTTTAGAATTCGAAGAGGGAACATCTCTGAAGGAACACCTTCGTGTAGTTATGAACTCATAGCGAATATTACGGAGACGCGTAATGGACAAAATTATAGTTAAGATAAATGGATTGTTTGAATACAACTGAGTGTCTCTTATAGATTATTTATGTATTTTAAATATCTATAAAGTTATTAATAAAATGGTATAAATTACACACCCCAGAGTTTTAGCTAATCAACAACTGTTATGTTTGCATTTTGCTAAAACCTTATTAGTTCAGTTTCCTTGCCATTTTCTAGCAGAGGAAGTAACAAGGTCGTTCATAAATTTTGCGAATAAAGTCTAAAATTATCATACAATCTAATTGTGTTCCAATAATAATCAAGTCGCTAATAAATGGAAACACTTGTTCGAAATTACGTGAGCGCTATTTCGCATTTAAAACCGAATGAATGCAATTCTCGACCCTTAGGGTAATCTTGGGTCACAATCTAGAATCCTAAACCCCTTATCAATCTATATGTAACACCACTCACCATTTTATTTTTACAAAAAGGTTTCAAGCTTGGTCCTAATCCCAAAATCAAACAGGTGTTTAGAATTTTGAAAAAGTAAAATTGCATAAGCATTGATTTAACGGACGATTGGGGGAGGGGGCAAACAAGTGTTACGCAATTTTGCATATTACGTCGACGCTCTTCATTTATATACAACAAGAATAATCTACAAGGTTGTTTAAGGTATAATTTTGCCTTGCACTTAAGGTAAATATAGAACGTTTTTACGACGCTTATAAGGGGAGGGGGTTTGGGGAAAAACGGTAAAATGCTTAATAAAAATGGAAAGTAAAATATACAGATATAGAGAGTTAAGAATTTGAATCCAATCATCACTTTTTCAAATTACAACAAAAGTTTCATCACGACGTTTTGTAAAAGTGTCTTTATATTTGATGGAATCGTCAGATTAAGCTTCTTCAGCGTCAAAATCAATCTTAACCGGGAAACATTAACATAACCACTTCTTCTAGCATTTTAAGCTGTAGCTCGACGTAAAATCTTATTCAGTTGAAGTTCGATAGTCCGTTTAACCTTTATTTTATCACTTAACAGTAACGATGCTATAATATGTTACTAATGCCGCGTTCACGCAAACGAAAAAGCTAGGAGAAAAGCACGAATCCCGATATTTTCGAAAGCCACATTTGTATAAAAACATAGCCATTAATCCCCTCTGTTCACGCAAAAAATTAGGATATTTTTTGCGTGAACGCGCCTTTAGCCATTATTTAGCCAAAATAGTTTGATCTTAAACATAAGATCTTCACTTAATTTTCAATTGACCAAAGTGAATCCTGATATAACATAGACTGATGTCTATAGATTCATATATGTTTCCTTTTAGTGACAACGTCTCACCCCTTAGCGATATCCCTCAATTCAAATAGGGTCAATGCAAAGATATGCGTGTATTTAGTGACGAATCGAAAACCCACCTTTAGATGTTTATTTACGGATTTCGCCGTTTGGTCCCACAGCATTCAATTTCCCTTTTACATACGTTTTACATTAATAAAGCAAAACCCCTAATTTTAGCAGATGCCACCAAAATAAAAACTATTTAAATTAGACTGACAAAAAGTGTTTGAATTAAAATATGAGTTATCGTGGTTTGTAAAACAATATCGACATTCCCTGGTTCAATATAGACAATGACAAGTTTGCCTACCCATCACCATTATTCTTTCATTTATAAATAAAAAGAAATAAAAGGAATTATAGTCAATCTTAAAATTCATTCCATCATGTAAATATATTACACCTACCTTTTTCCTTCATCCAGCATGAAAATCGAGCTTTCAAAGGCCGGTTCAAAATAAAATGCATTGCGATCGACATTTTGTATGAGGTAGTCGAAGATGAGGCTATCTGCAAAATCCAGCAACTTGGCGAGGTTGTTGTATAAAAGTGGATGCTCTGGATCGATGTGGATGATGCCACTAGGCCATTCCTCGCCGGGCTCGGGCTTGTTGGGCCTGTTAATTAACATATATATGAATCAAGAAAGGTATGGTAAAAACAGGACAAGTTATTTTGACATCATTTAAATCAAACATAAAGATACTCTTTTCAATATTGCAACTCCAAAGCTGACCAAAAATTAATGTTTTGCTCTAAGGTGCGACAAAAATCAATTTATATACATTTTCCATTCTTTATAGAAATCACCGCAAAATACCATCACCGTTTCCAAATGTAAATAACCATAGACTGATATCACTATCCTCCCTTAATAAACTTACCATAGGTTTATACCCGACGCATATACTTTCCTCGGCAGCCACATAATCACCGCTCCCTCGAAAATGCCTCCTTCGGCACAGAGCATACTCTCGAGTCGTTGTTCGGAGACGCGCGGCACCCAGCCCACTTGGCGGATACATACGTCGGTTCCTGTGTTTAACAAAATAAATGACGTATTTTCTATTAGTTGCTTACACATGTTTTTGCTAGACTGTGGAGAAAATGCTTGCTTAAAAATGAAAAGGCATGTCAATAATAAGATAATTTCGTAGGAATAGAGTGAATATGCAACAACGGAAATCCGGATGGTTAGGTGTTTAGCCTTAAAGTTAATTACATGTAGTCACAATCCAACAATTGGCGCAATATCGTATCGACATTTTTTTTTGGATGTATATGGACGGAGTTAAATCAGGTTATTTTCAGATATATTGCGGTTCAGACGAATGAGAAAAAAATGTTCGGAAACCCTTAATGGAATCAACTGCAGATTTATTAACGATATGGCGCACCATAATGCCGACAGACTTACCTCTCATAACAAGGTTTTCTCTGATTCGCGCATCTGCAACCGGTAGCATTTCGCTCGTGAAATTCACGCGACGTCCGACGGCGATGGGAACTCGGTTGTAACCTAGTAACCTGTGAAAGCGACAAAAAAGGATATAAATATAATATACATGATTAGATATGCTGACCACCCAGTCAACATGCTAGCTAACGCCATACTAGACATTAGAAATGCATTAGCCAGAACAAACACTAACACATTAGCTAGTGACTAGTTAGTGACTAGTTAGTCACTAACTAGTCACTAACTAGTCACTAGCTAGTATATGCTTTAAAACTAGAATTTAACTAGCACCAGACTAATGCGAATTAGTTACTAACTAGCTGCTAACTAGTAGCTAGCTAACGCCTTCTAGCTAGCTGTAGCCGACAAAAGTGATTCCATATCTAGCTGATTACTAGTTAAAGTTCTAGCTAGAAATTAGTCTGGAGCTGGGGAAAATTAGCTAGTGACTAGTCAGTGACTGGTTAAAATTGTTGACTGGGCAACTTATTAAACAAAACAGAAAGTAGAATGTTTGAAAGCTGTATATGGATGGCCTGTTAAGCTACAAAAAGGACAAAAGCATTTCCATACATGAATCCTGGTCGTAATTGTTTGGCATATCGGAAATAAGCTATATTCTGTATAAGTCCCCATACAAAAATCAACGGTTTCAACAATTTTCATCGTGGAAAAGTATATTCAAACATTATAAGTAAAAGAATGAAAAAAGAATATATACTGTCCAAAAAAAGGCAAGCCCCCTCTAGATTTTACCATTAACGTATACAGAAAGGCACTCTTTAAATATTTGTGATAGGCATTAAACAAATCATAAATTTTCAATTTTTCTTGTGTTATTCGGTTCGTCAATGTGTAAAGTTTGTCCATAAAACATTTTATTAAAAATGGATCAGTTCGAACCGCTATTTAGATACATTTAACACATTGGTCAACAATATTCTGAACCAAAAATCATAAAGCGATTGATTTATCAATACAAAAAATAAGTTTTAAAAACATGTACTACTGCATAGGTTAATGGTAAAAACTTGAGGGGGCTTGACTTTTTTTGGACAGTGTATTTCAAATTCACGAATTATTGTATTTAAGTAGACTATGTCTATACAGGGTAAACCATATGGCCAAATCTGTGTTATAGCTACTAGGGCACTGTACAGAATAGTATCATTTATTCGGATAAGAGACCATTATCGTAAATTATTCATGTTGATTTTGCAGTTAATTTTAATGTTTATTTTCATGTTTATACAAGAAAATACCAACCAAACAGTGACCAAAAGATTCCCACTTAATAAATCAGTGACCCTCCGTGTCATATCCTATATCTTTGATTGCATCTACACAAACCCTTGTGTTTGAACGTAAACAAAAATATAGACAATACATGCTATCTAACATTTATGAGCTAAGCAAGAATAGATATTAAATTAATATATAATTGATAACCTTTGAAGATGATAAGATGCAATTTCCGCATTATGACGTTCCTTTCGATTCCGATCTCGTGTGTCCGACAGTTTGACGACATCATCTCGTTCGAATCTGGCAGAAAAATACAGACATGAATTTTGTACATATAAATATAAATGTAATTTATAACATATATTGAAATTACGTTTCAGATGGATAGCTCTTTCAATTGAATGGCTCAACAAAACTGTTTTTGTTTTGCTTATAATGGCATTTTGTATTATCGGAAAATACCAACGACGTGTGAGTTTTCGGCATAATTTTTTTTATTCGAAGGTTCCCTGTACTTTGTGACCTTATAATTGCCAATAGTGAATTAGGTTAATATAAAGGCTATTGTGCAAGGTCAACCGAATTATGTTCTGATTTAATATAAAGAAACTAAGTTAATTAGAAAAAAAAAATAAAGTCCACGATGAAAAAAGTCTTTAATCAAGAACAAAAGGCCATAACATCTTATAGCTATTATGGCTCTTATTAAATTGTAGTATTGATACATTCTTCACGTGACTTGAAGAAATAGTTTTGAAAAATACAAAGGAAATTGGATGGCGGTATGCATATTGCCTATTTTCATTCAATTTCGCAAAATTATTGGTGGGCCTGGCAGAACCATAAATTTATTACAAATACATTGGTAGTTGTAATTTATTATTCTATCAACAAATGAGGAACACAAACCTCTTGACTTTGAACAGAGCTTTATAGCCACCCTCCAACACCAGCTGAAATTTCGCAGTTTGACCGGTACTTTTAGTGAGAAACGCCCTTCCGTTAACGTTGCTCAGGCATTGCTCAATACGCGCCGTTGACAGCCATTTGAGAACAGAACCTGTAATTAAAGAATTCATTAGATACATGTATGACCACTCCCAGGCGCGGATTTAGAGGGGGCGCACCCGGCGCACGCCCCCCTGTTCGTCCTTATATATAAGACCAAAAAATAATTTGCGCCCCCCTCCGGTTCTGTCTGATAATTTATACTGTTTGCGCCCCCCGGTTCAACATTTTCTGGATCCGCGCCTGACTCCCTACTAATTATGGCTTCATATATCTGTAAGATGACTTTCTGAGTGCGTGATTTGGGTTAAAGCATTCGATTTTGTCATTGCATCGGGAATATATAGGGTATAATCGTTCCATACTAGTTGTCATTACGTTTCGTAAGATGATTTTGACCTAACATTCAAGAATCGCAAGTATAAACAAGAGCATATTTAGCTGTCCTAACACAGACACATTTGTCCTACACTGTCAAAGTTTATATACAAAACCTTTTATATTAACAAAATACAGCTATTACGAAGCATTACTATATATGTAAAAAATCTATAATATCCAATGTATCACTAAAATGGGATTAACAATCTGTCATTTCCATTATCTCTCTTATGTACGTCAACCAATTTTCCCCGCTTCAATGGGCTATTTCTAATTTATTCATTAGTAAAGTTTGAAGCTGTTCATCAAAACGTAAAATCAAATGCTAAAATTATATACATGTATATGTGCTTAGGTAAAATACACAAACCTAACTCTGGACTGTTGTCAGGATGCACCTGCCTACAGTTCATCCAGTCTTCGGCCAATTCGCCCGGATGTTTGGCCGTCGGCGGAGGCGCATGCGCTTTCGGTGGGGTGAGGTCAAGGTCATAGATGTCGAGAAACTGACTGATGATCTCTGAAAGAAATGGAAAGAAAATCGTCTCGTTCAAATGATTTTTCAGGGAATGAAAGGAGCTGCAGCATGCAATGAATCTAATTCTTATTTAGTCTTCCTAAGAGGAGCACTCAACGATTTATTCGGGTAAATGTTTATTCTTGTAGCAGCTCTTCCTTGCTTGCAACTTTTTCAGAACAGAACAAAGATTGTTTTACAAAACGATTAATTTACTCTAGGATTCTGTTTGTAAGTACATAAACCAACGCACATGTATCTCAATTTAGTCTCTGTAAACGAATCTGTGAAAGAATAACCTCATACACCTTTGATTTCTTAAAATCTTTATTCTGGTAGGAGATTGTAAATTGGCTTGCAATAGCTTTTCTGCGTTGCTTGCTTGGAACTTCAGAATAAACATTTTGATGAATATAAGAACAAATAAATGGTTGAGTACCCTCGTTCCTAAGACAGGAGTACCCAACGGGCCATTTTTTAAATAGTGTCTCATTTTACTGCATTTTGTCTGAAACGAATTCTAAACTACTTTAAACCTGTTAATTATTTGTATTTATCGAATGATTTTATTCTTAATTCGCCAGCAAGGAACACACAAAATATCATGCCAGCAACTTCGCACACATTTGCCAGCAGAATAAATCATTGATATACAGCAGTGTTGATTTTGAGCATAGTTTGAAAAAGTATCTTTTTGGACTTTGTTATGTAAATCTTA
>LQRL01160526.1:47441-58763 GCA_001703475.1 Hydroides elegans
CTATTATAAACAAATAACGTTATAGGCTATTAGATACATATTTATAACTTGGGTTTTATTGCCAGGGAAAATACGAAATATTTGAAATACAATATTTTATCTATTCTGTTCTGTGAAAATGCCAGCAAGATATATATTTGAAAAGAAGAGATATTTCACAGAATAAATCGCTGGGTACTCCTGCTAAGACAAACTCGACAAACCCCTCACACATCTAACAGCATCTTCTGAAAAATATGATAAGCATGCAAGAATTCATGCAATAACGCCAATCAACAAAATAAAATTAGTTCCCAATAAATCAGTATGAGAGGCCTCATTTTTGTGAATAAACGTCAGATAAACTATTTTGATTTTGTTGGAACTTGTATCATCATTATTCTAAGAATTTACAGTTCCAACTTATGAACTATTTCAACAGAATTGAAACAGCTTCAAAATGGTATAAAATAGGCCATGTGTACAATGCGAGTCCAAAGTTCAACCATGGTCGTAATAAAATCAATGTGGTTACCTAGTTATTTAAAACAAAATTCAAAGTGATGCGAAGAAAATTAATGAAACCGAACAGGTCGATCGATTATATTACGACTCAACCATGGAACTTTAGATACCATTATGTGTTTGGGCATAATTCTATTTTTGGTGTATTTCCAAATATCTAAATGAAAAGTCATCACGGAAAGATGGTTTTTCAGAACAATTTCCGTGGAATTTAGAACATGATTTTTAAGGAGTTAATTTAATTATACTATTTATTACATAACCGTCTTTCTTTCATAAAACCTTTCAATCAACAATATTGTTGAATATTCATTCTTCCCTTACACGACTTCCTTCAACACAATTTCAATCATTCATAATCTATTTATTATGCCACAGACTTCTATGCAGCTTTGGATAAAATTTCACAGACTAGACACGTATTGCCTGATGAATTATTAAGGAAAATTATTAAGAAAAATCAATAAAACACATTTTGATTTCTAGAAATCAGGATCCACTCTGATATGTATTTTGTTGTTGCTGCACTGTGTTATTTCATATTTGCGTATGTACATGAATATTGCGTTCCGCTTAAAATGTCACAATTTAACGAGCGGATGGCCTAGATGCCATGTGTAGTGCGTTAAAAATATGCATCAATCTGATTGAAAGTACAAGTTTATTTATCATTTTTTTGTGATTTTGTGTGTCAGTGTCGTTTTTTTTTTTCGATGCAGAAAACATGTGTGTTGTTTACAATAATATTGGGGTTTTTGTCAAGTGAATGATCTATTGTTTATGTCATATATGAATGATTTGAAAAAGAACCTGAGTCATATAGAATTCTATCAACCTAACTAAATGTTTTAAATCGTTGTAGAAATTTGGGGTAACGAATGCATATAAGCAAACTATTTTATTCAAACTATTTGAACACATTTATATGAAATACAGGCCTTCTACATGGATCTATATGAAAGATTCCCTTGCAGCTTAGATTCTCCGTTCCCATGCCTACCTGCTTTCGTGCCATTTTGTATAACCGCCGATCCGGGTGCGGCCGCAATTTCCCGTTCACATTGTCGGTCGTATAACCACATCCGCCCAAATAACCACACTAGTAGAAACGTGGTTATAGCCGCAGCCGGAAGAACAAGTCGGTTTCCGTACGCGTGCCAAAAAGCACGCATGCGCATAGCCACGAGGAGCATGATTGGTTGTTATGGGATTATGGATGTCACGTGCTTTTATAACTGAAAATGGAAAAATGGTTTAGTTAATTACGTTTAACCTTAACGATTCTTACGAGGGCAAAATGACATTGATTCGCGCGCGATATTCAACTTGAAAGACAAATTAAGTGCAATCGCCGAAGGCTCAAGCGCAGTTTTTTTAAGTTTTTGGAAATAAATTTTCTTTGGCAAGAGCAAATGTCGTCTAACATGAAACTGTATACATGTACGTACATCTATAAAAAAAATCATTAAACGCTTCAGCACCAGTTAGAGATAGGCCTTTCAATGTTTCCAAAAAGAATTTATCGTTTATGAACGTTGATAAAACATTGATTTATGGTCTATCCGAAAGTTGTTGCACCAGCTACTTCAACACAAATGTCTCCATAGTCAGTCTTTTTATATATTCTTAATGCATTTTATATTATGCATATTCAAACAACATATGAATTTCATTTTTATTATATTTATATACCTAGTCTGCAAATGTTTGTGTCAGACCATTCCGTTCTCGATACCGCCGCTTGTCTCAATTTGAAATACTCTTGAAGGGCCGATTAATTAACCATTGATGCCAAATGCGGATCTAGCTGACTGCACTAATCTATGAAAAAAAATGTTTTTCTTCCTGTTTACAAAAATTATTAGCATTATTTTGACGAGTATTTTAAGTCGAAATTCTATTATGCTAATTATACGTACACAATAAAAACAATTTTTCAAAAATATTTTTTGAACTATATTTTCTTGCATAATATATTTTAGCATAAATGATAGCTTAGATATTTCTTGTGGTTGTTTTTACTTCGCTTTCAAATAGAATACAGTAACAAAGTACTTACCTATATGATGTTAAAAACAAATCCTCATGAATCCCAATGCTTCATATCTTAATCAATTATTAGAAATTGAAAAAAAGTTTATCCCTGATAATGTAGATGTTCATGCTCAACCTTCAAAAAATCAAATCCTTGTGTTCTAGCTAAAAACAACCGTCCAATTCCATCAATAACATTTGCAACTTGTGTTGTTGTTGTAGACTCCTATCTGTTGACATTAGAAACAAGTCCGAAGTGACCCGATTTTTTCATCAATGGGGCGTTTTCAATGCTCGTAAGTTCCTATATTTGGCATCTAGGTAACATTTCGTCAACCCCTTTATGATGTTGTTCGAAGGTCATCTGAAGATATTAATGGGTTACCAGTCCGTCGTAACACATTCTTTTTGGCATATTGTCTCCCTTTGGTATTTAGCCATTAACGGGGCTAATCTATGTACAGGTTTTCTGTGATATTGTTCATCTGAATTTAGCCTATCTGTTCGACGTCACGCGTGGTGTTATATTAACGTTTACTTCCATATGGTCACATCGGCAGATGAAAAGTATCAACGTCAAAGTAAATTCGAACGTTTCTTTCATTTAAACACCTTGAATGAAACGTTTATATAACAAAACGTTAAATTAAATAATGTAACCATATTTTCATCGCGTCTTTGTGCGAACAAACGATTCTTACAGAGTGAGTTCTCGTTTCCCGTTGAGGTCTCAATTTGTATATCATGTTGAGTCGAATTCGCTCAAAAAAAAACTCGAGAGATGAGCCATCGATCTCTTTCTTTGCAAGACAAGGAATCTATAAAGTTGATTAGTTTTTAACTTGTCAGCGTTTGCCTAGCTAATGGGTGCAAAAAGCATGATGAATTAGTTATCATGTGATTACTTTATTTCATTTCATCGGTTCACTAGCTATTTTTTTATTTTAAAAAAGCATGTTTCCAATACATTTCTACACAAATAAAATGTTGATAAATTTTGAATATTTCATAGTTTAATTTAAACTCATTTCATTTCCATCAACAATATGTTTTGTATTGGTCACACATCAGTTGTTACATGGCGGAGAATATCCTAGCAAATCATATACATGTACAATGTAGATGTGTGACTGAAACATTGAAACGTGAGATCATTAGCTTAATTTATTGAATATATTAAACTTAGATACGACCCCTACAAAAGAAAGTCTTAAACTTAGTTCTTTCACATTTTTATGCGAAACCCCTGAAAACACACAGGCCCAATCATTGTATTGTGCAAATTCGAACATTGTTAAATGAAATATTCTCAAGGGTAGCCTTTATTCAAATATTAAAGTGAGGCGTTTGAATTTGAGATATTTAGCAAATATATTTTGTATGGTAATTGTCATTTTACGTGTATAAATACATGTAGTAACCAGGTGCGGATTTAGGAGGGAGTGCCCCCTACGGGTGGCCCTGTTTGCTCTTAAGGATCGTTCACCGGGAATAGGCCGAAAAAAGCTCGAAAGCCTGTTTGTTATGTTTTTTATACCAATTTCACTCCAAGAAAAAAGCGCATAATCCAAACACACAAATTACGCGCTTTTTTCTTGGAGTGATTTTCTTGGAGTTATATAAAAAAAAACATAACAAACGGGCTTACGAGCTTTTTTCGGCCTGTTCCCGGTGAACGATCCGTTATATATTTGACAAAAAACTTCTTTAGCGCCCGCCCCGTTCGGCATTTAATATTACATACTATTGACCCCCTCCCTCACATATTCCGGATCAACGCCTTGAAACAATACCTGGCGCAAACGTATAATTAGTACTCTTTGATCTATCTAACGTTTCTAAATATGACAATGAGAAAAAACTGCTTTCCAAACATCATGAAAGAGCGCAATACGTTAATATAGTGATAAACAAAACATACATTTAATTCAGTTGTTCACCCAAAAATAGAATCCTGTGTTGTTTTTTTTTTTTTTTCATTGTTAAGCTTGCAGAGTAACTGTCCCGGGAAACAGTGCTGCCAAACGAGTGCAGCTGGGGCATTGTGACCCCCAAAAAAGAAATCGAAACAACTAATCTAATTGGTATTGTGTGGTTTCATTTTGGACATCATTGACATCGACCCCATAGTGTACTACCAAAACTTCAAATGAGTTTAGTTAGTATAGCTTTCATTTGAATGGACATTTATGACATGGCCACACGGGAAGCTTGTTTCCCGCCTTTTCCCTAGCTAAGCGTACTTTCAATGTATTCAGCATGGAAACGCTAAAACGCATCAAGCTGTTAAAAACGCAACGAGCTTTTTTGTCGCGTTTTTTGGTCTTCCAATAAGGAATATATTAGAAATCACAGTTTTTTTAAGAAGGCTTCCAGTGTGACAAGGCCCTAAAGAAAACGCTCATATTCAGACGCTCATTTTTCCATTATACGGTTCAATCTTCATTGCAATTATTATTGCGCCTTTGATTATTATCATCTGATGTTTCTCAGTGGTTGAGTAGTTTAACTATCTCTTAATGTGAACATACGTGACAGCCTAATAGTTATTGTTACTTTGTTACAACGATTATGTGAGCGATCATAAAATCCATTTCATCCCTACTCAGTTTTCGCGAAATATGTATTAGGATCCTAGCAGGGGTATTTACATCTATAAATATTTACAGAAATGAAAATATATTATGTGAAGGATGTCGCTAAAAGCAACACAAAAGGTATTTCGAAGTTAAACTCGAGCTTAACATTTAACAAAAAAATATGGGCTCGGTCTAATGCATTAATTGTATCTATATGAACATGACATATACATAGAAAATGTAAGCCTAAAAAAAATTTTTTGACCATACGTTTTTACGAAATATATTCAACTATACTTAGTTATTAAAATAATTCAACATATCAGAACTATTCATATGCAATATGGGATTAACAGCACCTTGAACATTTTCCAATGAAACACAACATTGTCTTGCATCAACCGTGATTCAGCAGCTTTTTTGCCGAATCATTCTTCCAACAATAAAGTCACAGGAGGCTAAGGTCATAAACAGCTGTGCGATTACAGTATTCTTTTAAAAATAATATTATGTAAGATGATCAGGTATGATTCAAATGAAATATATTGTTCATTCTAGTCGTAGCACGAGTTTAGTCGGTCTTCATATAAAATATGCAAAATCATCTTTATATTCTAGTGAGAATTTCTATTTGAAAAATCATATATAGAAAAAATCGTTGGCTAGAAATTAGATATGATGATGAATCGCTAAAGTTTTACGATTAAATATGTTTTAATTCAAACCAAGCATCTTTCAATTCATCAAATTTGATTCTTCAAATAAACGGACCTCGTGGAACAACTGGATATAATGGAATTGAAACCTCAGACAATTTTAAGAGGTCCTTCAAAAACCACATTGAAATAAACTTTGCTTGTTAATGGATTGGGTGTCTTTCAATCAAAACGTTAAAACTTGAAAATGATTGACTACACCAAATTTTAAATCCCTTCATTTATTGTCATATTTCATCAACTTCATAGATTTTTTGTAACAACGTCATTAAAATCTGTCGTGCATGTATCCCTCCATTTATCGTCAATTTTCATGAGCGTCAGCACTCACATAGAGTTGTCTGTCATTCCACTCATGACGATGATGCTACCTGTTAATCCCGTCCTACTTTTTGACACGTGATGGGTTCCATGCATAAAGGTACTAAGTGATTCTCATGCCTGATTATCGTGCATAATATTATTTTAAACAAGAATATAAAGAATCTCATTGATGTTTATGACTTCAGACTCATAAGACCACTTGAGGGGCACTCAACGATTTATTCGGGTAAATGTTTATTCTTGTAGCAGCTCTTCCTTGCTTGCAACTTTTTCCGAACAGAATAAAGATTTTTTTTCGAAAGTTTAATTTTACCCTAGAATTCTATTTGTCAGTACACAAACCAATGCACCTATATCTAATTTTCGTCTTTGTAAACAAATCTGTGAAATAATAACCTCATGATCATGTGATTTTTTGAAATCTTTATTCTGGTAGGAGATTGTAAATTTGCTTGCAATAGCTTTTCTGGGTTGCTTGCTTGCAACTTCAGAATAAACATTTTGATGAATATAAGAAAAAATAAATCGTTGAGTGCCCTCGCCACTTGTCGTTTTCGTTTTAGGAAATCGACATCAAGCAATATATAAAGAGGCCAACCATCATATTATGAACTTAAATAAACATTTATAGCAAAATAATAATGCTTATGGTAGATTTAAACGTTTAAATATCATAATATAACATGGCATTTACAATTTCAGAGCCAAAACGTGCGTTATTAATTTGATGCCTTTATGCCCTGCCCATGTGACAACGCCCCTTCTTACGATTGTCGTAAAAAAAATCGGTGATGTTAAAGCAAGAGCAAAGACTTGATTTACATATGAGTGGTTGTAATGTATAAAAAAAAAACCTAAAAGTCATCGAGTCCTTTTCGACTGCATCTGACTATTGAGGAGTTCTAGCCTGATTATATTTGATAGGTTGTGGACCATCTAACATAACAAAAATGTTCAAGTCATTGAGTCCATTGCGGCTGCGAAATGACTATTGGTGTGTTCTAGCCTGATTGTATTTGATCACTCATGGAACTTCATCAAGTTGGTTTCTCAAAAGCTCCACTTTCCGTTTCGTTCAAAGTCCCAATAAGCCCAATAACCTCATTTTCAAAAAGGGTTTATTTGAGCTTGAAACCACTTAAACCATTGAAATATGTTTTCGAAAATCTTTTTTTCTAAAAGATGTTCCTTATTGTGAAGGTAGATGAGCTTCGTGCACTCATCTAGCTGGCTTATATATATGTAATTAAAGGAACAACTTTTATGATTAATCAAAATCAAAATACCCTCCTCGCCGCCAAGATAACATTCTTTTGAAATTTGTTTACGAAACAACAATATGGCAGTGGTTGTCGTTATGTCGGCATTTTTTATCGAATAAATTGAGTGAGAATGTTTAATGAAAAAGAAATCAATCGAAGTTTAATATCAAAACTTATATTTCAGATAAGTGACATTATATAATTGTGGTATCTACATGTATAAGAAATTTGAAATTAAACATTATAAATTAATTTAAGCTCACTTTCCCTCAGCCAACTGAGCTGATCATCCTAATTGTCTTGTCAGCTTTGAAGGTACAGTAAACGTTTTGTGAAAATTGAAAAGTTGAATGTCATCATATGACCTAGCATTAATTTCAATATTAAAACGCTATTATTAAATCATAAACCATTCTCATTCATTTTTAACGACTCGTTTTAATATATATTATCAAAGTGGAGAAACAAACAAAAAGTGATCCACAAATCTCCAAGCTATTAAACAATTTGCACAATGTCCATGCACGATTGGATCCACTGGGACACCTTTTGTGAGGAACAGCTTGTCTCCCGGTTTAGTATAAGAAAATGCAAACTTTAATATTATCCATGAATTTAATATAAATGTATTTGATATTCACCAGTCGGTAATTTCATTTTTATTCTTTTACAGATCCTTTTTGTATATTCAATGTGAAAAAAAATGCACGGTTTAAAGCCATTGCATTGCGCTCATTCAAAACAAAATAATAACTATAATAAAAGTGGGTTGTATCTGCAACCAATCTTTTATACGAATTTACTTGTAACACATTGGATGTCATATAACAAAACTCTGTGTATATTGTTTTAAAGGAATTGACGTCGCGCTGTGTCATTTATTCAAGGTATAATATATTTGCATTTCTATGAAAATAGCAGATAATTTATGTAAATGGGCGATAATATGAAGCTTGTAGATAAACTTTGTATAATCTAATGTTCTCGTATATGTAAGCAATATCTGTGCGGAGTGCACTCTTGATACACATCATCTTCTTAATCTAAATATTTAATCGAATTTTCCCATTCGGAAAATGATGTTTAACAGACATGAAATGGCATGAATTGCAACCTGTAGAATCTATATATGTCCTGTTGTTGAAATATATCTTAAAATATAGTCTAAAGGCGCGTTCACCCGAAATAAAAGCGCGTAATTCTGGGTGAACAGAAGGGATAAACTACTATGTTTCTATACACATGTGGCTTCCAGTTTAAAGCGCAAAATGTGTGTTTTGAGCTTTTTTTGAGAGCGGGTGAACGCGCCCTTATACTGTGGATTAGTTGGATTTCCCGATTTCTTTTTTACATTGTGAGCAATAAAGCATAGAATAATCCAATAATCCGTCGATGTTTATATTATCCACAATATGATTGCTGCGTAATATGATCATAATGATGACATGCTATCTGAACTTTATATAAACTGGTATTAATATCAAACGCGCATTTTCGATTTATTCACGAAATAAAAAGTAATCATTATTATTTTTGTATTTATTTATTGTTTTCTATTTATTTATTCACACCACGACACAATTAATATATGTACATGAGTATCACATAGTAAGGTCTTCATAAATAACACACATTTTTATTTACATTTCATATCACAGATTGTTTGGACACATCAAATAATTTTATAAAAGATAAAACACTTAAAACAATTGTTTCTATACAAATCTTATCACAGATTCTTTGGTCACATATAAGAGATAAAATTAGTTGTTCACAACAATATAAAAGTATAACAGCGAAAGTACAAGAACGCTAAAACAATATCTACTCATTAATTTAAACTAAAACTTATATACAGGGATTTAACGCTAAAACATCAGCAATAAATATATATTCACATTTTGTACAACACAATTATTATAAACACAATATATTCAAATAATGTATGTACATGTATATATTTGATTGAATATTTACATGTATATACATAATACGATCTAGCATCATGTTGTCAATTAAGATACAGAATTAAGTTACTAAAATTATAATTACAGTGAAATATGAGACAAAATGTTTTTGACCAATATATTGTTCTTAATGTTTTCTTATATTTACTACATTTACTAATATATGATATTATAAATCTTAGCAGAATTTATCGAAATTCGTCATTCCTTTATCTATCTAAAAAAAACATACGTCAAAACAGGATCATTTTCACGTTGATTTTATCATGTGCTACGTTTTTCGTACAGCATAAAGGAGTGTTCACGCAAAACAAATATCCTAAATTTTTGCGTGAACAGAGGGGATAAATTGCTATGTTTTTATACAAATGTGGCTTTCGAAAATATCGGGTGTCGTGCTATTTTCTGAGCTTTTTTGTTTGCGTGAACACGGCCTAACTATGTTTTAAAATGAGCCGAATTTTCTTTTAATTATCAAAAATCCTACGAAATACCAACAAAATATTTCTTATCAAATTGTGTTTTCCTGTTAAAACTTATCCTAAAATATGGCTACGCCTCTGGCGTTCATTTCTCTGTCGATTTGACAAGCTGTCAGCCAAGGCATGTAGGCAGCACAACAAAAGTCACCACAGATGGATCCCTGTTGAGTGAAAAAATAAATAAAATCATTGTAAATAGAATAATAACAGATATGTTCTACATATAAAATGCCTCTATGTAATCAACTAACATAACATTTTAATAAACACTGTATTGTGTTTTAATTGAAATTAATTGAAATACAATTTTGATAAAATCATATATGGTTATTTAGACTGCGAGCATATACCAATAATTTACTTGCTTTCGCCATAATACTGATGAAAACTATCTAATAAAATAATCTGTTTTTATTGTATTAAACTTCCTCAAAAGTGACATTCAAGTCATAAAATAATTCCAACGAATCATATTTCATGAATTAATTTTAAATCCTTGTTTAAACGCGATAAAAATTGAATCATATTTCAGTTAAAATCTGTTATATCTTTATAACTCATTTTGAAAATATGCATACCTGTATTCCATAGGCTGTCCTAAGTTTGGTCCTCATTGCCATGATGCCCAAATCTTGTAGGCAAAGACCAACGAAACAACTTTCCCTCATTTTGGTGGCGAGGTTACAGAGGTAACAGGGAAAGAGGAAATACGCAAACATACCTGTAAAACGAACAAACATAAAGAAAATTATATATCCTTGTTCTATCATGAAAAATTAGATCCTAATTCTATAACAAAATATTAAAGCACTACAAAAAAAAATAATAATTATATTTCGTAAAGTCCTATATGTTCATTAAGCATCCGTATAACGATGATAATTATCGTGATTTACATTTACCATTTATGTTACTTATTAATTCGCTTCGTGTGTATCGTTATATTGCACTTTTAATAATGTTTCAGTTTTAAGGAAATACAATTTATTGTCATGGTCGCTATAAATTACAATTGTTTTCTTTTTTTTGTGAAATTGTTAAGGTTTTGAATGCATGTACACCACGTTTTGCCTGCGAAATACAATCGATATATTAAACTAAATGCAACAAAACAAAATTCACGTGTTCTACCTTCGTTATGCATGAAATGGCTTATGAGCGTAGTTTCATTTAAAGACTTTCTTGCATGATAAATAACATATTTATCACGAAACAAATATACGTAAATAAAACGTCGATATGTTTGCGTAAATAAAGTGGCTTTTACCGTTTTAACGAGATCCTATATTCTGACCTTTTGAAAGTATATGATATTCATGCGAGGATGGCTCTAAAGTAAACAATGATTGATATATTTAGGCCCCAACCCAAAAGTTGGGGGCCTATAGAGTTGGGGTGTCCGTCCGTCTGTCTGTCTGTCTGTCCGTCTGTCCGTCTGTCCGTCTGTCCGTCCG
>LQRL01160527.1:8319-19022 GCA_001703475.1 Hydroides elegans
AATACATGCCTTCTTTTCGCCAAATAAATCGACCTTAGAAATACTGACCAGTTCGTTATGTCTATAATAAAAGGGTTACAGGATCAATAATTTAAGCTAAAATGCCAATATGTCCTTTATTATGTTTAAATAAAAAACATTTTCAATCTTTTTAAAATAGATGTATACATATTGAAAAAATACAGAAAGTAGCAAACGTAGCGCGAACCTAGCGCTTTTCCGTCTGAGCAAATTGAGGTAATTGATTATCGCAGAATAAAATTATGCATTCGAAAGTTTTTTCATAATAGGGCCTCCTCTCAAGCGCCAACCATTTTTAAATGTAATAGACATAACTCACCAGAGGTAGTCATTAAGCCTGTGGATGGTGACGGTGGTTTTGGTGTTGAAGAGGGTGCTGGTGGTGTAAAAGTCAGGTGCTTGGTAACAGAAAAAAAATCCGAATTTGAAAGTAATGAATTATATGAACATTGAAGACAAAATGACGCTATATTGATATATAAATGGTTTTTACAAAACAGAATCCTTAAATCTTACCGATATTGGTAATGTCGTTCTTTTTACAAATAAATGCTCTCGTGTGATTTAATACTTTGTTTCCGGTTTCTTTGAATGTAAAACCACAGCTCAACGATTATTTATAAATATAATAAGAACATCACGTTTCATGTTTATAATGAATTGGTGTTAAATATAATGTTTGATGGTGTTATACCAGATTCTTGAATTCATTCTTGTAAGCATAAACTTTCTTCTACAAAAAGGTAGGTCAATTTAAATTGAATCTTCTGCCTACTTAAACAGTGCACTATGACATTATTTGATTATCTTTGAGAATTATGGATGAACTTATTGCTATTACAGATTAACCAAATAATATATGGTATGATACAGCTAAAACTTGAATTGAGTATAGCAGCATACAGTATATAAATAAACAAGTTGAATGTCTCACCTGACATGTAAATATTTTCAGGTTGCTCGAAACCATGGGAGATAGTGAATCGTTTCGCGGCATAAGATATATGCTAATCCTATTTCCAATAACACCATTGCCTTGTGTATCGCTCATGAAATTGACCATCTCTAAATGTAGGTCGCTGCTAACTTGGCGTGATTTCTAAATATAATATTTAATAACATGTTTTACCAACAATCGCAAACATGTAAGACTAACATGTCCGTACAATGAAAATGTTAAGATACCAATAAAACAGAACATATATCGATGTAATTATTATAAAACAAGGCAAAAAGAATAGAAATAAAATTGTAAATAAAATTGTAAACAAACACAAAAAAAACGCCTTTTAATTTAGCATTGTGATTCAAGGTAAACAAAATCTCACCCAAGCACTAACTCCATCCGAACCAACAACATCAACAACCACAGTGACATGCTCGACGTTTGAGATTTCAAACTGGATTAAAGCAATATCCTTTATGTCCCCTAATCGAAAATGTAGCTCGATTCGACTTTCGTCACTTGAGAATCCGCTCCCTGTCAACGCACTTTGTTCTTCTTCACCGATGTCTTGCAAGTTGCTATTAAGCGATACCAGATTGCCGTCACAAGTTCCTAATGGAAAAAAAAACAAACAAAAAAGTTGTTTATTCTGAATTTTGATTAATTGAGTACAAGATATTGATTGTTGAGGACAAGAAGCGGTCTTTTTTTAGGAAGCGGTCCTTTTTTAAAAAAATGTTACGTTGATGAAACAGGACAATTATTTAAACTCTTTTGCACATTTTGATCCCTTCTCCAGAATATGATCAATTTTCATTGCATTGAATATTTTACACAGAATTTTAGATTAAAAATAACAATGAAGTAATTGAGTTTAATAATGTTGCAAATTATCATGTAAAAATCAGTAAATTTAAATTATACATTTTCAGCATATAAAATCACAGAACATATAAATGAATTTACCTGGGGGAAATGTTGTGGCAGGAGGTACTGAAGGCGTCATTGTACTTGATGTTGATGCTGATAGAAAGAAAATAAATGAGACACCAATTAAATTTCATACTATGCACCTTGATTTTGGAGCTTATAAATAGAAAATGACAAAAATTAATTGTTAAATTATACACAATATCAGCATCTGGTACTAATAGAAAGAAAACTCCGAAAAAAGTTGATATCTTGCACCGTTCAGCGACTAATTGTAGGTTTTAGTGTGTTAACATATATTTGTGTAAACGGAAAGACATACTCTGCATTGATATTTACGTATAGAACATAAGCGGTACCGAATTGTGACTTTGACCCCCTAATGGTATCAAAAGAGACCAACAAACATGATATAGTCGTCTTTATAAGTTTAAAACTTCTCAATTCAAACCAAAATAAAGGCATTTGTGCAAACTAACTGTTAGCAACAGCACAGCTCTGTTCAATGATGGTGTCGCGAAAACCAGCAGGCGCCTCAAAGTTAGAAACAGCAAACCAGTTGCGATTCTCCTCTTGGGGAAGGGAGGATATAAGTTTGAGCTCGGCCAAATTTAATTCGTTACCAACGCCAATGCTAGAAAGGGAGGAAAGCAAAACACGGTTGTCATTAATATATAGGCCTATGTATGGAAATATTATGCCAGTTGATTGTATGCGCTAAAGGGACAGTACCATACAAAACATAGTGAACTGTTCAGCATGTTCCATTCCTTCCATGTTATATATATATTACTAACTTGGAACCTTAGTTGTCTAACTCGGAATCTTAGTTTGTATAGAGCAGTAGAAACATAATACGCTATTTAATACGGTATCCGGTCAAAAGTCCCCGGACCCACAATTTGACAACATAGGAGCCCGCTATCATAAAGTCATCGCATAAAATAATCACCGACAATACAGCATAGGACATAAAGTTTCCAATAATAAACAAAAAAAAAATCATCCCCCCCTTCTAACCCTCACCTAAAAATTGTGATTCCTTGCTCCTTCGCATATTGCGCAGCAGGAATCGTGTTCTGTTCGTTTACGTTTGAAGCTCCGTCCGTAATGAGGATGGCCACATTGGGTACTCCCGGGCGATCCCCATTGGCCTCAATGAACTGCTGTGAACGCATTAGGTTGATGGCTGCCTGTGTGTTCGTTGGACCTGTAGAAGAAGGGGTGATAGATATGATAAAAAGGGGTTTTTATGGTGGTGTTTTGGTGAAAACTGACCTTTCGAATTTGACAATAATCAAAAATATATATTCGGTGGCTCGAAATATTCGGTGGCTATATGGCTCGAAAAGTATAAAAAGGGGTTTTTATGGTGGTGTTTTGGTGAAAACTGACCTTTCGAATTTGACAATAATCAAAAATATATATTCGGTGGCTCGAAAAATTCGGTGGCTATATGGCTCGAAAAGTATTATTAAACCTAACTATAAGTACAACTATTGTATTTAAAGTTGAAGTGCTGAACAGTTTCATGTTTAACTTTCCCAGACCAAACGTTTATCTCGCGATTGTCAAGAGACATAATTTTTATTCTCTTATTAATATTTTTTTGACCAACTATGTACCTCCGGACAATTGCAGCTCGTTAATGGCATCAATCATGTCTGATTTCGCATTCGAGTCGTTGAAAGTGTTCATAAAGAAGATATTTTGCGCGTAGTATGAGAATTGCACCAATCCTATGAGCGGCCCAGTGTCACTTCCAACCTAGAGCCAAATGAATGGAACTTCGATACAATTTCAATTTCGGGAACAAGGCGACAATGAAAAATAGTGTTTATATTTATAATGTTGGGTTAAACTTCGGCGTTTGTTTGTATAATACCTGATCTAGTGTTAAGAAAACGATTATAAAACGAACGCTATGTTTATTAGTCTGCTCTCATTAGCCTTATAAATAGTCTACCGTGACAACATTGCAGGTTTCAAAACGAATTTTGTTTACAAATATAGAAAACAACTCTTACAACACATTATAATACCTTTTACAAAATTTTCAAAAATAGTACATGCTATTAAAACATATCAATCTCAAATGTACAAAAACAAACTACAAATATTGGTTTACCTCTAACCCATTAACGATTGACGCGACAAAGGTTTTGATGGCATGCCAACCGTTGTTTGTTTGGATGCTGCCTGAACGGTCAACCATGAATACAAGGTCGATCTCGCAATCTGTGTGTGGATGCAAGAAAGAAATTTCAGAATTCAGACATTTATACATTTACAAATATATCGCATATTGCTATGGTAAGTCAAAGCTGTACCTATCAGGATCCTATTTAATACAACGAAAGATATTATACACATTGAGCCTTTGTAGTGTAAAGTCTCTTGTTTGTGATCCGTTGTGATGTAGCTTGTTAAATAGGGCCTGCATAAACAGTTCGCATCCCTGGCTGTTACAATAAATGAGAATGTTTTACTTCTTACTCGATGATGATGATGTTGTGCCTGTGGTTGCTAACGGTGTCGTCGGCCTTGAGCTTGGGGCTGGTGTGGTGCTGGCAACGGGCTGGAATAAAAGAAAAAAAAAAATATATATATATAACCTTGAAAGGAACACTTTATATTAAATAGCAAAGAACGATGAAGGCGTTATGTTATTATAAATTATAAAAGTACAAAAAAACAGACTTGCAATTATCAGGCTACTTATGCCATGAATTAGATATGAGTAATTCAATATTAGGCAGTGCAAAATATTTCTTTCATAACATGGTATAAATCAAGATGCAGACTTCAGAAACCAATAAAAACCGAAGTGCATCCAGGTCCGCAATCATTATAAAGTCATTCTTTCATTATCTTAAAAAAATATGCAAGTTTTAACAGATGTTATTATATCATCTCACCTCACACTGGAACACTGTGAGGTTGCTGATAACAATAGGAGACTCCACATCACTCGATTTCAAAAATAGTTTTACTCCCCACATGACTTCAGCATTATCTTCATGTATTTCCGCATTTTCTCCCATGGTATTGAACACCTCTAAATGACTGATGTTGCTAACCGGCTTGCTCTAAAACGACAGACCATAAAATGTGTTTAGCTTGAAATGAGTAAAATAATGAAATTTATGAATTATAATTTTTCATGCGATCATATTGTTCGTGAATAATTCTTATTTATAATTTTACTTTGCCTTGAAATAATAACAACTATAATAAAAACATTATATCCAAACTTGAAGATGGTAATACTATGCTTACCTCATCAAATACGGTAGTTATATTATGACTATCATCACGTTTAACAACCACTTTGACATGAACAACATTCTCTATATTGAACTGGACTACGGCTATATTTTGTATTGCACTAATTCGAAACTCCATGATAAACTTTTCGGTTATTTCCGAGTAACCGCTCGATTCCAAAGCACTTTGTGTCTCGCCTACAAAGTCTTCCAACTGGTTATTTAGTGAAGTAAGGGTGCCAGTGCATGTGCCTGTCAAATTAAATGAAAATGGCATGAAATACATTTACAGCTACAAAAAAAAAGATTCCAAAAACATTTGAATTGATGAGGAGGCACTGTGTTTGGTTTATACATGTATTAAGGGATCGTTTACTATCTAGTGATGTTTATGTGAATAATTATCCTAGGATATCCTTCATAATGAGTACTTTACTTTACTGTGACAATTTAGCCAGTTTTTTTTATGTCATATCAATGGTTATTCCTATTCACCTTCACAACTTCTAATATTCATTTTCACTTACAGTTTTTAATATTTTTATGTGAATTTTGCACAGGTAAATAAAATAAATCTGGAGCGTCTTAAATATGAATAATCGCGCAAAATAAAATAACGAACGCCTCTGCATTTTTTTATATAAAACGAGGACGAGATATTCAAGGAAATTACTTAAGGTAATGCATTTTGTATCTTACGTTTGAATATATTATTGACCCAGATAAATCGCTTTTTTAATCAGGGCCTTTTGATACACTCGTGCGTGCTTTACTTAAAACTGTAGCTTTATCATTACTAACAGTATTTCCCATTGGCACGATTGTAGATGTACAGGTGTACATATCTATATATTCTCTACCTCATTCTCTCTATATCCTTTCTCTCACTTTCTCTCACTCTCTCTCTGATATGAAGAGTTGAGGATGAAAAAGAAACAAACTGTACCGATGAGCGAGATGACACGAATATAAGATTGATCTAAGACCACGTAGTCCCTCATGTAATGATATAAAACCGTCCAAGACCGTCCAATGACAATCTCCGATATCTTGTACCATCGTACACGACTAAGATAAAGGGTTAACATCATACATACCAAATCAGAATAAATAAAGACTAGCGTTCTACAAAACATTAGAACCTTGAATGTGACCTATATCATAATTGAGCAATGCCTTACGCGATGTAGATGCAGTGCTTGTGGTTGCTAGGGGCGTCGTTGGGGCTGAGGTTGGTATTGTTGTGGTGCTGGCAACGGGCTTAAATAAAGTTGAATTTGAAAGAAACAATGTACACAAGTTCAATACAAAAGGAACAATTCAGGTTGGATGTTGTTGTTCCCTTTCATGCATGACAAAAGAACCATAATGTTATTTTTCAAATCTTATATACGACTCATCATAGTTTACATTGTAATAATTGAGTAGAATATTTCAAGTCGTTTATGCTTGACGTTGATTTTATAAAGAAACTATAAGGCGAGTAACAGGGTTTTCCATATTTTCCCATTGACGCAATAATTACGTCGCGATGCTAATTGTTATGCGATACGGCATTGATTGTTATCCCGAGTGCAGCATGAGACCCCTCCCGGGTGGTACCAAGCAGAACAAATACGTTCTCGAATATTTTTCATTTTCATCGCCTTTGGTCCCTCTCTTGCGGTCTCCCTCAGCGAAAATATATTATAATATGAATGAGGCCTATACATATCAAAATGTTTTATCTCACCTCACACTCAAATATCGTGAAGTTGCTGGTAACCATAGGAGACTCTATATCACTTGAATACGATATCATTTTTACAGTCCAATTAGCAAATTCTTCATAGATTTCCATATTTTCGGCCATGGTATAGATAGTCTCTAAATGACTGGTGCTGTTAACCTGTGTATCTCTCTGAAAGTACCAACCACAAACTGTGTTTAGTTTGAACTAAGTCAAATAAGAATATTTATACAATATCATTTCTCATATTGTACGTCAAAAGATTCCATATAGAATTCATAGGCAGGGTGCACCACTTAAAGAAATGATGAGAAAAGGCTTTGATGCTCTTTATAATGTATTGCACCCGGACTATTTTCCGATTGCGTTTTACCAGTCCGCAATGAAAACAAATGTTCGGATGCGAAAACGATTTTGACAATTAATGCTTAAATGAGTAACGTCGATTGATAAGTTTTTTAAATATTATATGATTAATGTTCAAAACCGCTCAATATACATTGAAAATCAGGATGTAACACCCTGATTGTTAATGAAATAACAAATAATATATTATCGCTCACTATGACACGGTACAAAAATCAGTAATAGTTTCCATGTGATATAGGAAATATAATATTTAGATTAAATATTGTTAGGTGTTTATTGCTATCAGGGAGCGACTTGGATGCTCTCAGCCATCGGCCCCTTCGTGCAATAAATACCCAACAACATTTAATCTTCATAAGGGTATTACAGTATATTACCTATGTATTAGTAGTGTTACTTTTCATAAAAAAGATGGTAATACCTCACTTACCTCATCATAGACACGAGTAATATTACCCATATAATCACGTTTTACAATCAGTCTGATAAGACGAGAATTTGCGATATTGAACTGGACTAAGGCGATATTCTTTATTGAATTGATTCTAAAATTCAAAACGGCATGGTCTCCTATAAACGCTAAACCACTCGAGTCCAAAGCACGTTGTTCCTGGTATTCGAGTTCAACCAACTGGTCATTGCGTGAAACAAGGTTTCCGGCGCATAAGCCTGTTGAAATACATCGAAAACTGCATGAAGTGTTATTAAGAAAAAAACATGGTTGTTTGCAATCAGTTATCTTAATCCTTGCACGTTCGAATGAACGAGAATCTATTTTCTCTCGTATTAAATCGGAGTTTAAGGTTAGTAGAAAATAACGGTTAAAGAAAGATACTCTCCCAACATTTACTCAAATACCATCCTTAATACGCATAAAAACCGCTTCCGTTCAGTCTTAAAAGACGCTTTCAAGATTGTGCGATCATTCAATAGAAAACGAGAATGTGATTCTAAGAATAAGAACACTGGTACCTGATTGTGTTGTGGGTGCCAGAGATGAACTGGTTGTTGCAATAGAAGTTGTTATCGATGTAGAAGGTGCGACCGGTGTGGTTGGAACGTGCTGGAACGAAATTATTTAAAATGTGTCTAGATTTAATATGTAGTTTTCTTTTAATGTAGTTCTAATGGACCGTTAACAGTTCAATCAACAAACTGATAATCGTATGTTATCAAAGTACACATTTTTCTTATTTTCAATCCTGCATACAATGATGTGACGAATTGAACTGAAACCCTATTGAATTCATTTGTTTAATTCTCTGTTTCATAAGTGCTAAATAAGGAGCCGGTATTTACCTGACAAGTGAAGACCTCCATACGACTAACACTCATCTCAATTCCTTGTTCCTTCCTCTGAAATGCCATGGCCAAACTATTGCCATTTATGCCAGCGCCACTGGCGTCAGTCATAAAGTTGACAATGTGATCTCCACTATTGGTGAGCGGTATTTCTTCCTGAAAATCGAAAGTGAATATGTTTACCGGCAGATGATCTAATGCATTCGCATAAAATGGTTCAAATGGGTTATTTTGCTATGAGCTTCAATTCGAGCATAACATTGAATATCTAGGCCACTCCATTCCCGAAATATCGTGCAAGAACAATGAACAAATTGACTATTTTTGCGCATGCGCAACCGTAAGTTAATCGAATTCGCTAACAAAACAACAAAACGGCACGGCACATCTAAAAGTCAAGCGCTTTAATTGAACATCGAATCCCTAAGTCTATTCGTTCTCTAGATAAAACCTGAATATCGTCTGACAGAAAGACATCCCGAACCTATAGACCCCCAGCCGATAGGTTGGGGCCTAAAACATTAAAAAAATATATAAAAAAAAAACAAGTAAAGTTATTCTTACCTGGTAAACGACTCCCCTATTTTGTTCACCGATCATAACAGTCACAGTATCGACATTGGTTGCATGAAATCGAATCACAGCAATTTCCATGGGCATGTCAAATTCAAAACCTAGCGTCATCAGCGTAATCTCTTCAGGAATCACTAATCCAACATCTCCACTGGTCGCCAGAGCGTCCTGCGAATCTATGTTTATGCCCGTGAGCATGTGCGTGACAGAGACCAGCGAACCGGGACAAACGCCTTCTGATGATTAAAGAGTGGAATTAAAGGTATTGAGATCGTTTATTTTGAACTGTTCTTTGAGGGATATATATCAAAGAATACAATTTGGATTACAATATTACAAATATTTGCGTTAAAAAATAATAAAAGTGAAACAAGCTTATTAGCATTAACAATACCAGAAAACTCTTGTGTTTTAAGATTGATAAGACTTTTTATGGTTAATAACACTCAAATTGATGCCAATGTGCGATATTTCTTTACGAACATAGAAACCAGTTCATGCGTTGAAAAAAATGCACAGCATAACATTGTATCACTGCATTGAAGATAGGTGAATCATCATCTGAGTGCCTTCTTACCAAGCAACTCAATACATATCATCTATAGGTAGCATTAGCTATTTCGCAATGCTTTGTGGTTTTTGCACACGCAGCTATTTTTTGCACGACAAGCAGTTTTTGATGTTTTGTTTTCAGTTCGTATTCAATATATGATAGAATAATCCAATATTTTGCGCTTTCATAAACAGGACACTATTATATTAAAATATTAAACAAACTGATAAAAAACGGAATAGTTCAAACAAGGTATGTATTTTTTATCATATACACAAATATTTTTTTATACAACTTAAGGTATCTTAAGATTTAAAAACTATATTGTTTGAAATAAGAAAAATAAACTATATCATGGTTTTGCTTCTATTACTCAATTAAATATATAGCATTAGGGTTTGTCTTGAATATATAGCTTTTGTTAAATTGTACCTATTTCAACATTCATTGATAGCCTTATAAGTTTTAATATCAAAATGCCGTTTCACGACAAATACTCGAATTTCTCATTTTTTCCGATGAAAATTTATCATACATAAACGCTTGAATAAAAAAAAACTATTAAGTCCGAACAAAATAATTAACGTAGCTATATTCTTGACGTCCAACAAAAAAGTATTTTTGCATTTTTAAATATTCATTTCAGAATAACGAGTGAATTAATTGGCACTGATGGTTATCAAAGCATGATGTAAGAGTCAAAATTTGCCAAGCAACTCCTTCCTGACGTCGCTGTATCGACATTCATCAGAGAGAGAGGAATAAGAATTTTTATTCAGATAAAAACGACTGAATAAATTTGAACTGATGGTTACCAAAGCATTCAGGATTGTTGCAAGAGCCACATTTTCAAAGCAATTCCTTCCTGACTTTGTTGTTCCAACATTCAATCAGAGAAAGAAATTGGGAGAGATAGAGAGAGAGAGAGAGAGAGAGAGAGAGAGAGAGAGAGAGAGAGAGAGAGAGAGAGAGAGAGAGAGAGAGAGAGAGGGGGGGGGGGGGGGGGGGGGGGGG
>LQRL01160556.1:0-12424 GCA_001703475.1 Hydroides elegans
ATCTTTGAGCAATACAATTAATTAGAAATAGGGTAGTTCCGATAAAGAAGTTATTACTATGAAGATTCTGGACATTTATCTGAATTTATTTGAAAACATTATATTCATAGTTTTATCGTGACCTACATAATCTTGATCAGTATAATTGATTTTCAATCTCATATGAAATTATTTTTGTTATTGTTAAAGTTTAAGTGAGTTTTCAACGAAAAACCATTGATGCTTCCGCGGTTATGCAATAACACTGACATCCGCCATCTTGGTTATTGTGAACAGCAATAACCAAGCTATTTTTTCATGTTTAATGCTTCTCAATTTTTGTGTGTTGGGATTAGAAAAATGACACTCATATAGCTGTAATCTAGAGAATAATAGCTTTCGATTGGTATATTATTTGTAGGGTAAAGTAGCTGGGAAACAACGGTAGGCTCGATGAAACATTAGATGGACTGATTGCTGTATTTTAAATCTTCATGAAATTAAATCGAGAAAGGGTATTTAGTTTATTTTGAGATGGGATATTTAGTTTATAGTCATATAATGTACCCTTGATAATGGTTTTGATGTCTTGAATTGAAAAATATTTTGACACATTTCCCGCGAAAAAGTTTAAGCGATCACGGTGACAAAATATGAACTTTATTTTTTGATAACATGGTTCTTAAGGAATGTTAAAATGTTTATTATTATGTACTGGTATGTTAATAATGGCAAAAACGAGTCATAGCCACGAAATAACGAATCAAAATTTCTCTAACATGGGTTGTTTACGGGGTTGCTAGGGAAATTTCATTTCCAAGATGGCGAATCGCTCATCAAAACCACGTGATCAGGAAGCATCAATTAGCCTAATTTGGGCGATAATGAAAGGATAACTTAAATAGTGACTCAGCATCACGTGAGGCACCTTGACAGACATGTAGCCCACTATTGTTCTTTACGAATGATATAACCACATATAACCACACTATCAAGTCCGCCGCGCAGGGATATACATTTTGGTCTATTTTGGACAGCTGTCCATCGTAAAGAACACTAGGATAGAATACCAGTGGTGAGTGTTTTCTACCAGGTGCACATTTTTAAACGCAAAATCTGATATATTTCAAGTGTAACATAGCAATGGTAGTTTGGATTATGAAAATCAATAGTTAAAGAATATATACCATACTAGAATTGTAAATGACATGTCCATATTGATACAAAATTAAGCATCAACGTGGGCGATAATATGTGTTTTAAGTAAACTGTTAAGAGATCGAATTCCATGTTTTTTTAGCAATTAATGAAAACAAAAATGATGGGCTTCTTGACATAAAAGAATCACTAAACTAAACGTCACTTGTTCTTCGGCAACTGCTTTCAAATCGCAAGAATCTAATTCTTTTAAGTATGTTATTGTTGGGAATGTGAGCCGATTTCGGAGCTGAAAAATGTTCACCTTTAACTATACATGGTGGCCATTTTCAGCCGCGAAAACCGACGTTTGAAAGTTATGTCCATCTATATATCTGCGATTCTTCTATACAAGTAAAGTAAATTCATTTATTTTAATTCGCAATGAATTTGAATATTATACGAGTATTGCCACTAATGCAATGGTCGCCGACTGAAAATTACGAGTACATGCACCATTACGAGTACATGTGGATAGATTTCGAGGCAAGTTGAATGCCCTAGATGACGCGTTTAAATCATGCCAGTTTCACTCTATGATAAACAGTATATGATAGAAAATTCAATGCCTTATATTTAAATGAATTCAAAGTGTATGTGATTAAAAGTGAATAGCTTCATTTCCAATAAGATTTATAATATATGTTCAATTCAGATAGTTTCGAATATTTGGTTAATGTTGTATTTGCATTTCTGGTACATATTAATAATATATGCGATGATCAAAATCATTAAAATCTTTAAACACGAAATGAGTCTATTGATAATTGCAACTTGCTTATTTAGGCTCGACCCCTAAAATGTTAGCAATATAATTACTTTTAAACTAACGCTTAGCAAATTAGAATAAAAAGAAGTATATACAAATATTATTGATAAAACTACCACTTTTTGGTAAGATACTACATGTATATAAAACGAGTTGATGTAATTAATTTTCCTTGGTATTTATTATCATACTTATATTTTCAGTATCTGGCCCTAAAATCGTTCGTCATCCCTCAACATCACTACAAAGACAAGATGAGTTCATTAAGTAAAAGGCTTAGTACCCGAATGAAGGCTGAGTCACCATCTAAATCGTCCAAAGCAGCTAAAATGAAAAAGTTGACAGAAGAAAACTTCGAGCGGTTTAAGGCATCGGCAAAAACATTTGATAAGTTACAAGTTCGACAAACAAGCAAAGATAGCGATGTTAGCATGGACGAAGCCTCGGATGTGCAAAACCAAAGCTGTATCGATGACACCAGGGAGGTTGAACACTCGAGCAAAGGTCACAATGTGACACCCAAAGAACACGAAGTAGAATTTACTAACAGTGAGAGCGAAAATTGCTCAAAACAGGGCACTACACATCCAGAAGAAAAATCGAACAATGTGACACCCAAAGAACACGAAGTAGAATTTACAAACAGTGAGAGCGAAAATTGCTCAAAACAGGGCACTACACATCCAGAAGAAAAATCGAACAGTAGTCAATCTAGTTCCAAATCTATTAATAACTCGAACGAAAAGAGTCGTGATAAAAACAGTGAAATTGAGGGTTTGAATCCCAAACAATACACAGCAAATGGTGATCAAGCTGATGGGAAGGAAAATACAACCAAGGATGATACCAAATCCGACGACGCGGAATCTGATTCCGAATTACCTACATTTAGAAACAGCATCAATAAGACGTTTTATCTCGACTTGACAGACGAGGTAGGTTATGTTCGAACATTCTTGGTTGTTATAAAAAAAGATATTTCTGATAATTGTATCGTTCTATGTAAATCAGCGTTTAAAGTTTAAAATTTACGGCACATACAAGTGTTGAAGACGTTGTTGGGTGTGAAACCTGTTTTACGATTTTATTTATTCTCCGTATTTTACTCTTATCTACCGCGGTATTTGGAAATGAAAACTGGGAGTTTTGTCAACCGATACTTTTGACCACCTAATGCAACTTTAGGTGAAACATTTATTTAAAGATCGCCTGATATAACACATTTCATTAAAGGTTGTCTATGAACTCACGTTTTAAAACAAAATCGTTTTTGAAATACAAACTCTACTCATGTTTTAGATATCACATATTCTGTATAAAAATGCTATTATGTGACAATTTCATGTTTTCTCTCAGGTGAAAGACTACATGAAAGAACTTTCAGCAAAATTTGCAGATGACAAACAGAAAAATCCTACTGTAGCGGAAGTGAAATACGTTGGTCAGAAAGCACTGTCTGTGTTATTAAGGTAAAAAAGATATATCTCGCTCAATCATTGTTTTCTTCAACCCCTTGTAAAAAAGGATAACACAAATGTGATTTATGAGTTTTACCTAACATTCATAATGATTTCATTTTGCACGTGAGGGTAAACATTTAAAAATAAATGTTTATTCAAGTTAATCATGTGATTCAACCTTAAGGAGTACTGATGTAAGTTTTTTTTTAAATGGGTGATTTTGTAAACAAAATCCGGTACAAGAATAATGGCAATAAAAGCCCCAGTACGTGACAAGACAACTTAATACTTTTGAAACACATGAACTCTTTTGTTGGGACTAAAATCTACAAATGCGGCGTGCACTTAGGTATAACAGTGATGGATCATGTGATTGTATATGTGTTTTTTTTACGCGTTTGTTACTTGCAGGTTCAACGACCGTGGTGTACCACATGGCACAGCAAAGGAAGCAGTAGCACGCATGGTACATGATCACATGGAGCATGGCGTGCCTCCACGCTGTCCTAAGTGCAAACGGGGTTCACTGCGATTCAGGTAGATTTTCACCGGTTCTATCAAAAAAACTTACATGTAATTGCAAATGCATTATATCTAAAAACTTTCTCAGAAGAATTCAAAAATATAATGGCCTTTAAAATGGCCCACACAATGCTAATGTTGATAATCGTATAACATACAAGCAATTGATATAGCTAAGCATGTATACTTTTGTGTGTGTGTGTGTGTGTGTGTGTTTTCATTATAGATTGAGCGACCTTTTAACAAAACTATTTCGCTTGTAACGTCATTTGTTTCTATCTTTGTTTATCAGCAATGGCAAAAAGAAATCTGGAAAGCGCTACTACTGGTGTCCGGGCTCCACGACGAATGGGCGCGCATTCTATGGATGCAACTTCAAGGCACAGAAGAACGAAATCGAGCGAGTTCCTTGGAAGAATCCAGATTAAGAGAGACATTAGTAATGTTTGTTAATTACTAATTTTATTATCTTGCTGAGAACATTTGAATCACTTTATGTTGTAGTTTATCGATAAATTCTGTGAGAATAAATTATTTACAGAGATATGGCAAAATTATATATTTTTTTCCAGATCAAACAAATATTAATCATACCATATTTTTCTCGTTTAAGCATGACGACGTAATTTGATTTTTCAAAAGCTTGTAAAATGATTGTATATAGTGATTGATAATTGATATCACGAAAGTAAAACCGCCTTATATGAAATGAGAATAGTTTCAAATAGTCAGACATTTTGAAAAAAAAATAGATGAGCTCTCTATTACTTAAATATCTTCTGTACAATTATTACTTGCATAGTCTTGTATCCTATTTTCAACTTCATGACAAAAACATATAACTATATTTGAAAAATACTTTATTATTGACGATTGTATTTATGCTCCAATGATTCTTAAATATATTCAACATTAATTTTAAATGAATTTGATTTGGTAATGAATACATGTAATTCGCTATCCATTATCCAATCGATAACACGATTTACGGAATGTAATATACTAAATAATCCTTGATTTATCTTACAATCTCGTGCACTTAGTAAAGTTTAATTTTCATTAAAGTTTCCTTTTTTTGCGAACCACTACTTTTATACTTAATAGTTTAATTTTCATCAAAGTTTCCTTTTTTTTTTGCGAACCACTACTTTTATACTTAAATATATCTAATACCTTAATAAAAGAAAAACTAAAATTATATCTTAGCTAAAGTATAAACAACAAAAATGTACTGTGTATTTACATTAAAATACAAGTCAAGGGACAATTGAACGAGTTTCTTTATCGTCGGTTGGATTGCGAAATTGTCATAGTTTTTATTCGAGCATAGCTTTGACGAAACATTGCCAATGAAGCGTCACTGTGGTAACTGCCTCGCGTAACTTGTTTCATGACGACACATTTTTCAAACTGTTCGTCTTCTTCCTATACACGTCTTCTGAGACTTTCAGTTCACATATGAAACCACTTCTTGAACATTTAGAACGACATAAATGCAGTTTTGTTTGATTGATACAATGCGCACATGACTGTGTGAGAATCGATTAAGATTAGTCGATGTATTCATAACATCAAACTCATAAGGCTTTCCGGTGGTACTCTGGGGGTGCGAGAGTGTAGTCCGAGACATGAAGATAAGTTCCGGCGTTCTTCACCATGAATCTGAAAAATACAATGATGTATTTGATTAGTTATATTCCAGGCCAGTATCAAGATCCATTATCATCGTTTAAAAGCGTCCTTTTCCCCACAGTTCAACAAATCTACCCAGTAATAGCACCTAGGTTCATACTTATCATTGCACCAAGATTTGCAAGCCATGATTGCGAGACACAATGTTTCTATGAGGAGGTGCTAACTTAGAACGAACTAAGGGTTACTGATGAATGCCAAAAACCCTACTAAAGGATGAACTGGTCCTACTATAAAAATATGAATTCTAATAATAACACAAACCCTACTTGAAAAAGTCAATGTTTAACGAGGCTAGGTTTTAAGCTTACTTGAGGAAGTCATGAAGATGCGTGACGCAAAGCTGCATAGTCTTCTCATCCATCGACGTATAGGCCAGCATGCCCCCTATCCGCACTGGACAGAGCAACACAACAAAGATTTATTAAGAAACATTCTTAACTTCTACGTTTATTTGATCTTATCGCATTTGCTGAAATATTCTTTAAATCAAATACTTTTCGGTCATCTTGATGTATTTATCTAATTTAATTAGAAAGACAAGTGTTTATAAACAATGACTGTTCACAAATAATTCTTAGACTTACCAAAAAGTCGCAAGAGATGTGTTGCGCCGTATATGTGAGACATGGGTTTGTCTGGATGATTAGCTAATACCTAAAAATACATACCGGTAGGTTAATTGTATTAGCGCAAGTGTGTGAAAGAGTGTTGAGATCCATCCCGATTTCAAATCCCGAATTTAACCAAAGCATAACCATGTAAAGCAATTTAAAGTGATTTAGGACATATTCAGATAACATATTTTAGACCTTTACGAACATTAAATAAAAGCATTTCTAATACACTTTCATTGGATAAAGTATTGCCGCTTTAAGAAACCGTTTAAATATTCTTCATATTAACCTCTGCATACTGTGGTCGCTCAAATTTGTAGAGAAGCTGAGTGCCAAGCATAACATTGAAGTAATCTCGGATTCCTTGTGATATTTCCAGCACGGCATCCCTGTATGAATGTTTTTTTTTTCGATTAAGGCACTGATATTTATACAGAATAGCAATATAACAATGTAAGTATTTTTTCTACATTTTGCAAACAAATCAATATCTTAATACTATTTATAGATAGAATTGTAAAGAATTATTATCATTATTTTTATCTTGTTGTTTTTGTGAGATTCAATCTTAACAAATTGTAACTTACTTTTGACCGCTGTTTGCTTTTGCTTGTCTCGCCTTTACCCAGTCGTCCAAAATGGAGTCCACATTATTCTTGCACGGAACGCTCACAAGCTGAAATACAAAATGAATTACATGTACATATGAATAGAAGAAAATGATCGAAAGGAAATAATATATTTGTCGGAAAATTGCAAGTTATCAAATCTATGACATCAATAAATCCATTTAAATTGATTATCTAAACTTTTCATTGAACGGCGTTCTGAACATTATGCTTCATGGGAACAATGTTGAAAGTAGATATGTGCGGTCTACCCTATAGGCTCAACAATTTGAATTAAAAATTATATATATATGTTAGGTAAAGCAGGATACCTGTTTTTGACGGTTAATGAGATCGCAGTCATCCACAAGCCAAGGCTTTAATTCATCCGGGAACCGTATTTTTACTTCTATCTTTGTAAGATATGTGTCCTCCTATATTATAAAGAAATATGAACAAATAAATCTTCAGTGAAAATTAACACATACAAGACCTGTAATATTTAAGAATCAATACTGAATACAAATAGTGGTTCTTATTACGTCAACTGGCTCCAATAAATATAAGATTTCACCGGTTTTTATATGAGCCCTTTCATCTCTAGTCTATTCAATATTTCGCAAATATAAAGTTTACGGCAGTCTCCACCAAACAGTGGATATATAAAAAAGACTTACTGTTTCCACTGCGAGTTCGGCTTTTAATCGTTTCTTCTTTCCTGGTTCTTCGTCTTTTTCTTCTTTCTTTTCTTCCTTCTTTTCGGGTTCGGTCTTTTTGCTTTCTTTTTCTTTTTCCTTGTTTTCTTTCTCTTTTTCCTTTTCTTTTTCCTTTTCTTTATCCTTATCTTTGTCTTTTTCTCTGGCTGTAACATGACATTTATTTTTTTTTACATACATTCTTCGCAGAATCACATTAAGAACAATCAGAACCAATAATATTTATTTAAGTTTCAAATTGTATATCGATGTTCATATTTGTTAATATTTTGAAAGAACACAATGGCCTAATATTAAAAAAAAACATATGCAAAGAATGCCTGAAAATAAAACTAAGTGTATTAGTCAGGGGTTTACCTTGGCGGTCGCACGGTCGCGTATGCGACTAACTTTTGAGTCGGGCGACTAACTTTTTAGAGTTAGTCGCCCAACGCGCGACTAACTTTTTGGGTTATTTTGTATATTTTTCCGGGTTCAGTCGATTATTTAGGCAGAAAAACTTGTCAAATTTCTTATAAACTAAAATTTCGCTTGCGTCTTCGGCGCATGAATTAAAATGTCGACTTTAATGATAAATCATACACATGATATTCATTTACATCCGTCGACAGTAAGTATCTCTTATAAGTATTTAGTTCGAAATTTCGTCTTAAATTGTTTACGTACATAGGAAATTATTGGGTTGCTATGAACACATTTTGTATTTGAAAGCTTGAACCGATTAATATAATGGCGTCCTGTTATTTATTACATTTTTACGCTAATTTTGATGTTGCATTGGTTTCTATTATGATGGCTTTTCCAATTTAACATAATATGAATAGATTCCGTGATAAAGTCAATGAACACATTTCGCTCGCGCCGTCGGCGCTCGCATTATTAAATCTTTTCTCTCAAATCATAATTCAACCAAATCAACGATTTTATTATAGACAGTGGGTCATGTATTGATTTGGTTATATTATGATCTAACTAAGTATTTACGTGCATCATGACTTTAAAAAATCCGGGCGACTAACTTTTCGGTCGGGCGACTAACTTTTTGGAGTTAGTCGCCCGAGCGCGACCATCAGATTTCGGTTAAGGTAAAACCCTGATTAGTTCAAGCAAGCTCTCAAGTTCGGCGCTTTAACAAATTTGTTCTATTTTGTTTAGTAACAAATAAATCAAGTTTGTCTCCATGAATCAATACGCTCTCGAATCGTTAAGAATCGATAGCTTACCAGCTCGACCTCGTTTTCTTGAAACAGGGGCACTTTCTTCCGAAGCCTTGTCTGTATTATCTTCTTCTTTCTCTTCTTTCTCCTTTTCTTTCTCTTTCGCTTTTTCTTTTTCCTTTTCTCGTTCTTTTTCTTTCTTGTCTTTTGACTTTCCTATAGTTACATGTTAAAAGTTCAAGCTAATTATTTAGTCAAATAGCAACTTTCATCTTAGAATTCATGTTTAGATTGTTGTAACAAAACTACAGCAAAACAATTAATATTGGTAAAGTTTGAAAACAGTTAATTTTTCTTTCTTGTCTTTTGATTTCCTATGGATGAATGTCAAATCCTCGAGCTAATTAATTAGTCTTAGAGAAACTTCTATATTATGTATTTTGGATTGTAGTGACAAATCACAGAATTGAAATTAATATCAGCATATCGAGAGTTAACCTCTTTAAGCAGAAAATAAAACACTTTGATTTTCCTAACAACGAGTCTATTTACCTTTTCGCCTATCGGTCACTGGAGTGGATGCCCTTGAGTTGTCTTTGGATTCCTTCTTTAACTCTTCCTTTTCATCTTTTTCTTTCTCTTTTTCTTTTTCGGCTGCAGCCTTTTCAGCTGCCTTTTTATTCTTTGCAGCTCTCTGTTGTTTCGCTTTAGCCCTGATGAAAGAGTCATACCAATCAAATTATTGTTACAAGTACAAGCGATGAGGTATTTATTGTACTTTGTTATGCTTAAAACTATGTAAAAGCGTGATGAATGATAACCATACAAAACCATTATATCATTTAAAGTTATTTTCTTTTAATCTTTCAATAATGTTATGTATTCTTTAATGTACATGTATCTCTCAAATAAACATTAAATGGTCGAAATACATTTACATATCCATTAACATTTTATATATATAATGGGTCAAGAGTTTATATATGGATCAAGGTTCATAGTTTATTTTAAAGCACAGACTCCTTCACAGCACATAAGCTGGAAGAATACTTACTCATGCGCTTTCTTCAGCTTTTTCTGCTCCTGAAAACCAGCTTCATTGAACTTTAAAACTCTGGATTCTGGTACCATTTCATCCCAACTGAAAGTTTAAATTCAAAATTCATGGAAAAATCGTATTTCTTAAACTTAAATTTTAGAGTCGAGGCTTGTTCAAGTATGTTTAATGATTATTCTAAATATGATTTTGGCTACCTTTCGAGCTATTGCCAACAGTGATTGTTTTAGCGAATTCTGTATAAAAATGTATAAAGTTATGTATTCAAAAGAATTAATAAATTATGAGGAAGATACCTTTTATTCCATCCATTGTAGTGAATGAGATACCTCACGGTCTTATCTTTGATCTCACATTTCACCGTCTGAAATGGTTATATACTATATTTGTAATATCGAAACTAATGATATACAAATGATTGCGATCGTATCATATACAAGTAAAATATTATCATGATTGAAGTATGTCATTATTTCAATATTCATATATATAATATTATGACCTATGTCTTACTTAATACGAAGTAAAAATCAAAATATTACCTTTGCTTCGTAAATTAAAGGCCCATGGAAACACAGAACTCTCTCACCTATGATTCAAAATAAAATTCATAATCATATCAGAGCACTTTGAAAGTGTATCGTCGAGATGAATATTGGTTTGGTTAGGTGAAATAGTCTACTCAAATGACGGATTCATCCAACATAACTAAGGCAGTGTGCGAATTAAGGATTTGGAAGCCGGTGGCCATTGGGCCACCGGGTCTCCAAAAGCCGGTGGCCCGACCGAGAACCCGGTGGCCAAGATCGTTTTTCATCATCATAAAGATGTAATCAGGGCCAAACTTTTACCCCAAATAGTCATCTCAAACCACACATTTGCGCTGATGCAACGACACTGGCACTCTCGAAACAGTACTCGTACTGCCGAAACGACATTCGCAAATGAAGTTTTAATTTTTGCTTAATATTTTTATTTAGTATTTTGTTTAATATCCTGTGCGAGCGCTAATTTTTCTTATGAACTGTCATCCATCGGGTATTTTAAAAAGGACAAAGGAAAAATGTCGCACAAGCGCGAGTGTTATCTGAATCGACACTCGCGCAGGCAAATGAACGTTGGTATACTTGACCGCTAAGGTGCACGCATTTGTAATGCAAAGGAACGGCCACTGTGGACAAAAATCTTGCAAAAAAAAAAAATACAAATAAAGGACGATATATTTATCAAACATTCTCAAGTAGGCCTACGTGAAAAATGTTTTCTAGGAAAACAAGATTGTCAAGGACAATGACCCAGCTTTAGTTTTATCTTAGCCTTGAGTTTTTTAAGTACAGCAAACGCGTTATTGTTGATTGTATTAATGACACTCAACAGGTAAGTGTTAATGCAAAAGCCGGTATAAAAGTCATATGTTATCCATTTGTTTCACCATCTCCATATAAACAACAAATAATAAAATATTCATTTTTTTATCATTATACCATTATTATAAGGAATCGGTGGTACAAGCTGGGATTCGAACACACGACCTTATGACTATGAGTTCGATGCTATACCCCTAAGCTACAATTCCGTATGCGATATGAATGAACATACACATAATATGTATGAGTACATTGTGACACAACCATTTATATCAAATCAAAGACTTTCAGATAAGATATGGTTGTCTTCTATAGGCACCATACATGGGAATATCGAACCCACGACCTTTGGATCATGAAGCCGATACACACCCGACTGAGCTATTCGGCCAGGTGTGTAACAGCTGTGATCCAAACAGTCAATAAGTTCACCAGACATAAAAATCAATAATTTCAAGTCAGAAGTCAATCACCCAAACCAAGAGCCTCCGCATGACCAACCGTTCTGCTTGCGGCAGGTTTGGTCGTGTATATATTACACGCCATACGACCTGTCTTACCGATAGCATATGGTATATGGTCATGCGGAATGGGCTAAATAGACTTTTTTAGTAAATAAAAGACCACATTGGCGGAAATGGCAAAGTCCACCATGGCGACCACAATGGTTCGATCGTCATTAAAAGCACAATCCATAATAAGATGACCATATAGAAGCTTGTGTTAAAGTTTGAAATCTGTATGATCTAAACTGTGGGAGAAGATAGCTGTCGAAGCTAAGAGCTTTTTTACTATGTATAAGACCGAAAATGGTGGAAATGGCGAAATCCACCATGGCAACCACAATGGTTCGATCGTCAACAAAAGCACAATCCATAATGAGGTAACCATATAGAGGCTTGTGTTAAATTTTGAAAGCTCTATGATCAAAACTGTGGGAGAAGATAGCTGTCGAAGCTAAGAGTTTTTTACAATATATAAGACCAAATATGGCGGAAATGGCGAAGTCCACCATGGCAACCACAATGGTTCGATCGTCATCAAAAGCACAATCCATAATGAGGTAACCATATAGAAGCTTGTGTTAAATTTTGAAAGCTCTATGATCAAAACTGTGGGAGAATCTAGCTGCCGAAGCTAAGAGTTTTTTACTATATATAAGACCAAATATGGCGGAAATGTCGAAGTCCACCATGGCGACCACAATGGTTCGATCGTCATCAAAAGCACAATCCATAATGAGGTGATCATATAGAAGCTTGTGTTAAAGTTTGAAAGCTCTA
>LQRL01160569.1:0-14860 GCA_001703475.1 Hydroides elegans
TGATATAGGCAAAACGACCTAACGAAAAAAGCGCAGTTCCCGGGCCAGATACCCCGGCTAAGACAAACGCCTCGCGATACTTTGAAACTCTTATTTTTTTGTTTTTGAAGTTTTTATTTGCATTTTCAACTTATTTATTCACGGGTTACAAAGCACGCCACCACATTGAAACTCTTCTTGATTTTATATATTTTCTACTTTCATTGATCATTTTCATTTGTTCAAAGATAACAGCGGCAATCAAGTACGCGTGGCCTCGAGGACGGCTGTTTTTGCTGACGTCACTAAGAATTGTGCTCGTTCCTCTTATGATGTTATGCGTCATGCCGAGATCTCAGCCAATCCTCGAGCATGAAGCGTGGCCAATCACGTTCTCTGTGCTCTTGGGATTAACCAATGGCTACTTTGGAAGCGTTCCCATGATCCTTGCGCCAAGTCGCGTATCGGATTCACATCGGGAAATAACAGGTAGACCAACATATATTCATATAATGAAGTATTTTAGTTGGTTTCGGAGGTCTTGTTTTACAACGCTCCAGAAAATGTAGATTTAGATTTGTTCAAACTTGCATTGCATTTTATATTTCAATGTACGCCAATTTAACTTTAATTCTATGCTAAATGAAAACTCATTTAATTTAATCGTTGTTTAGTTAATTTGCTCATGTTATAATTAATACTAAGTATCTTATATACATCACATTATTTATAATTTATTTGTAGGTAATTTGATGACATTGTCCTATAGTATAGGACTTACATCAGGCAGCGGCATCGCATACGCACTGGATGCACTCTTGGGACCACTCATCTTAAATCCATGTTTATTTAACCACACAGTACCTGCAAGTACCTTCAAGACTCCTCTAATGACAGCAAACAGCACCTTAGTAACTGGTCAATTTATGAGCAGGGCCGCTAGTATCATAATGGGTACTCTTCAAAATGAAGCAATCAATGTGACGACAACTGCTGTGGCAGTTCTTACGAGTAGCTATGTGAATTCATCGACTGTTGGATATACTACATCTCTAGAACATACTGTGGCGAATTATACATATGGGATAACAGCACAGTCGGAAATAACTAATATCATGAATACAACTATGACATTGGTCACCAATAATGAAACCATATCAGCAACACCAGTCGGGATAGTGTGAATGAATTGAAAATATGTGAAACATCTAAATGAGTATGTGGTTTAGATAAATTAACAGCAAATGTCACTGTTAGAATGAATTTGATAACTAGATACATGTCTGATCAATAAATGAAATTTAGAAGTAATTAACTAAGTAAATGTGTTATTCTTTTATATAATAAAGCCAATATTGCTGAAATGAAAAGGGAATCGGTACATTCTGCTTTGCATACTCAAACCTATAGATTGATTTTAGATAATAGATTTTAGATTGTTTGTTCTGTTTCAGATTTTAAATTGTATGATTTAAGTTAATTGATTGAATAACTCCGGCTAGTGCTTAAAAGATAGCAATCGATACAGTCAAACATCAAATGAAGCTATACAAACATTTAGATATATGTATTGTTCATGTTTAAAAAGTAAATCACTCAACAAAAGCCATGCAACGTCCTACAACCTATAAAGTTCCCATAAAGAGCTACCCGTTATAACACATAGCCTGCTGACACCTATTCACATTCTACTTTGTAAAAAAAACTTTTAGACGGTTACATAGAGCTCTTATATAGGTAGCCTATTCTTTCACTTCCGCATTTTATTTTTATCACATGATGTTAAGAGTCATTATTCAACAAAACATAATCCAAACGGTGGCATTAAAATGACAACACCATCCCTTAGAAAATGGTTCGTGTCAATTAGTATTCGGAATTGACGATAAACGCTTTGAAAGGTCCGGAGACTCCTTTAAATACCGCTTCGTCGTCAAACTTCAACGTATTTTAACATTTTCAAACATAGAAATAATATGAACCCCTCACAAAAAGAAATGCTAATTTTAGTCTTGTTACATAGCCAATGATATATCAGTGTAAATGTCGGTGCGTGATTACTGGTGACGTCCCTGGTTCTTTGCACCATTTATTAAATCGATATGCGGATGCATATAGCAAACTGCACATTTACTAAACATAGCTGCCCTCTCCAGACTAAGTGCATGTTTGTGGAATGTGCGGACAAACACACGCATCAAGCATGGTTAAATCAACGCAACATGCACTAAAACGTACTTCGCGAGGTTGTCATACCCAAAAATTATATTCTTCCTTGTTTTTGTGCATTTTTATTCAGCATTTATAAGAAGTTTTAGAAAAATAATCTTCAATGAAATTGACGTCCCATACGCTAAAATTAAAACCTGATAAAGTATAGGGACATACACATATTAAACTAAAAAGATGGCTTGAATGCGTTGTTTTAAAAGGGGATAAAATAAGACGACCCTTTCCAAAAGTTAATACTTTATAATAATTAATTGTTTTCTATAATCAATGTGATATCGGAAGAGTTTAAGGTAATGTATATGGTTGTGGATGGTATATAGGTAACACGATTATCCAAACGGGATCATTTTTGGTTAATGCTGATGAGTTTTTAGCCCCCAGCCAACCAATTTGGCTGAGGGCTATTGCTATCCCCCATTCCGTCTGTCCGTCCGTCTGTCCGTCCGTCCGTCTGTCCGTCTGTTAACATTTGAGATGCAGTTGTTTGTCCGCGCCATTTTGGTATGAAGCCTTTGTCCTAGGGTTCTGAAACTTCACACAGTGAAAGAATATATATTGCAGATGTGCAACGTCGATGTTTCAGTTTGATCGACCAAAAATTGTCGAAATTACGGGGGTTTGAACTTAGTCGAATTTAGGATTTGGAGATGTTTGTACAGCACAGAAAGATTACGCGTATATTGTTACGTTGTGAGGTCTACGTTGTGTGGATGATTATGTAAGGGTAACGGTGTGAGAAAGACGCTGTGAGAAATACGTTGTGAGAAATACGTTGTGAGAAAGACGTTGTGAGAAAGATGTAGTGAGAAAGACGTAGTGAGAATGACGTTGTGAGAAAGACGTTGTAAGAAAGAAGTTGTAAGAAAGATATTTCTTTTGACCTTTTTGACATGCTTCTTTCAATCGACAAATATTCGTGATAAAGAATGTTTTGCATGATAGGCTGGGGGCTTTGCATCTCTAATGCCTATGTTTAAAATTTATTTTTAAAATCTGTTCATGCATTTTGGCTAGCGACTCATTACAATGCGTTACCCAAAATTTTATTGCCTCGATGATTCGTTGTTTTTATGGTTTCGATGTTTAAAATGCATACACCTCATCAAGTATGATTTTTTTTTAAAACCAGAGGCAAAGAACAAGAAGAACTTTGAGGTATTGCTCTTAAATTATTCTTAAATGGTGCACACTTGACAACATTTCAAAATCTGAGAAAATGTCAATTTATAGAAAAAAACTGCTCAAACAATATTTTTGTTCGCCTTCAATTAAAAAATATGTCTGCATATATTCCAGTCGCTTATTCCAATCAATATTATTATCAACATATCTGCATTAAAATATCTAATTTGTGTGATTGAGACATAAAAAAATCAACCATAACTGCTCTCGTTTTACGGTTATTCAGGCGTAGATTAATAACATAATCTGAATTTCGTAGAGGTTACACCATTTTACGCATAAAAAAGAAAATAAATATTGCATTTCTAAATTATGAGCGCATCTTAATAAAATATACATGTACATTGATTGGTTAAATCATATCTTTTCGAATGAACTTTTGTTCCAAAACTGTTGAATCGTATTATAGTAATTGATTACAAAACCTCTTTTCCATGTTTTTGTCATTTCAAGTTTGGATCGAATCTTGTTTGAATATTCCCTGTGTTAATAAGGTTTTGGAAAAAAAAACGAATACATGATATGCCTTTCATATTATGCGTGCCGTTATACCGTGAATCGGCCGTTCATATACCATAACAACAATGATTTGTGCCATGTTGAAAGATATATGTACATATATGATGTTCACGTTAATAATAACAACTTTTTAAAAAATATATAAAACCGAGAAAAAAGGTATACTGCATTCGAGTAACTAACAAACTCATTCATCTGGAGAGGGATTAACTTAGTACATGTCCGCATAAATCTAAGTAGGTCATGTTTATGCGAGCCACGGGAGATGCGTGACGTGGATTGTGCCTCTTGCTATTCTAGGGCAAACAACGCCCCGGTCAAGACCCCCCCCCCATTTTGGCAGGCTTAAGACACTCCCTCGGCGGAAAGCCCCTCCCCCAAACTTGCAAGCACGGCGAAATACCCCTCACCCCTGGTGAAAATTCCCCTCACATAATTAAGCTTTTGATGCGATGTCAACGTTACATCGAATGCAAAACATCACGTCATTTTAAGTTAATGATGATAAAATGTTGATAATTTTATTTATGATTACGTAATTTAGTCATGGCTTTTAACGTTTACCGATTTGCACATGTACAGATAAATGAATATAGTTTAGAGGAATTCATTCTGATAAAGGTTCTATAGAAAATTGCATACTCATATTGCTTCAATCGAAAGAGTCTACAAAGAACCTAACATGACCATATAGAACCCACACGAGTTGCACGAGGGTCTTAACAGTTCTATTATACGTTATTTTCATCTTACACGCATAAAAAACAGTGACGGGTTACTAAATTGCAAAATGTTTTTTTTTCCAACAATTTCTATATTTATGAATGAAATGATGATCGCTATTAGTACAAAGTAATCATTTAAAGCATGTCGTTTGCCAGGGTATAACCTTTTTTATAATATGGGGAATAATTCACGTTGTTATCTTATAAATTCAAACAAACGAGTTGTCCTATTCTCAAAATAATAAACGTATCCAAATGTTAAAATCCTTGACATGAAACATCCCAAATCTAGCAATTTAAATTTCAAAATGTTATTTTCTGGTATTGATGTCCGCATTAACCCGGAATATTTCTCAAATAACGTGTCCTCTTAAAATGGTTAATTATTAGTTGTAGTTTTAGTCTTAAATCATATAACACAAAACTAATGACTTGGAAAATATGGTATTACCCCCATAATAAATCGATCATTACGTCTTATCTAAAATAATATGAAAGCAAGCATGTATGAAGATTTGACAAAAAATCCCTTAGCAGATTTATATTGCAGATTTATATTTACGCATTGAAGCGAATATCTTATCAATAATTTGCACACCGGCATTTAGCAAGCGAGCCCATTGGAAAAGATCAATACAAGCCAAGGCTAAACTGCCTTAAAGTCGGTGTGCAATATGAATCATATTTCCTCTCCCGTTTAATGTTATTACTGGCATCTGTGAGAGGCGAAATGTGGCAAAGAGAAAGTGATATTGTCCTTGCTTATAGATGAACGAAATTTGAATATAATCGCAGTTTTATTTAGAAAGTTGAAGGAAGTGATTACTTAAAATTAGTCTGTATCGTGAATAATACTTTGAATAAGATATTTATGTCGATTAAAAACAAATATATTGATAAGATTATTGATTGAAATTGTTCAGTGGATAACAACACTTAGTTAAACGTTATTGACAATCTGTAATATATGATGTATAACATAACTTTGAATCACCATTGAAAAAATATGGACGGCAATGGAAAAGGCGCGACAACATCAAATATGAAACCGTTTCACTAAAAGTGTTTTGTACGCTATGAATATTATATCATCAATTACCATATAGTTTGCTATAAATCATTTAGCATGCACTATGGCAAATTTTGTCAAATGGCGTTACATGATTGAAAATGATGAATTCCCACCATTGCATACAGCCGTGTATAACGGTGAAATCAAAAAGGTCAAATGCATGCTTGATAGCTTCAAAACGCGTCAAGCTCAAAAACGGAACCTCAACAAAATATGCCACGGATTCACACCACTTGATATAGCAATTGCTACTCAAAATGAGGATATTGTGTTTCTTCTCCTGCAACAGCCCGGGATATATGTAAATAGAATGCCAGGCCAAGACGATCCTCCCTTAACCCGCGCCGCCGCCTTGCCCTCATCGGTCATCATGAAGGCGCTGCTGCAGCGCGACATCGACATTAACTATCATTCAACGGAGGGTTATTCGGCTCTCAACATCGCATGTCAATACGGCCAAGCAGATAACATGAAACTTCTACTTAACTGTGCTAATATAAAAACGGACTACGTGGATTGGTATGGTCGCACCCTTACGCACATGGCCTGTCAACCAGGGCATGTTGAGTGCTTACGTGTGTTGCTACAATATGGTTTATTCAAATACGATGCGATTGATAGCAATGGTTATAATCCTATTGAAACAGCGTGTTACGAAAACCAATTTAATTGTGTTAGATATTTCATTGAGCATGCCAAGTCTGCATCTACTGAACCGACATTGGATATTGGAAGCGAACATGGCCAGCGTTTTATATGTAAATGCATTGAGATGGCATGTCGTATAGGAAATGCTGAAATCGTTGCTTTTCTTGCCAATTATGTGAACTGGGATAATGAAAAAAACGTATTATTGGAGTTCATTAGCATTTCACTGAAACGCAATAAATACATAACGGCAAAAATTCTACTATCGGAAATGTCAACCTTAATAACTAACAATTGTATCGCCTTAAAAAGTAAGCAATTGCATAAATTGTGGTCACTCGCTGTCAAAACAGGCAATAAGGGTATTCTTGGACAAATTTATGAGCTTTGGCGACTCACATCGCACGCTTTTCTGAATGCGGAACAAGAACATTTTAATCAACTCTGTGAGAGCTATGATGTAAAAACGAAAAATAAATCCGATAGTTCATGCTTATTACTTTACCACGCAATCCGTCTTGGTATTCCGGAGAAAGTTCATTTTATTTTACGATTTTCTTCCAACATTTTGCCAAATGACTTTGTGAAACGAAATCAAACGACGCATGGCATTGATCTTCTCAATTTGTCCCAAAAACACCATGGCATATCAGAAATCATGTATCAACATACAGGCACTTCAGAATCAGTCGATGATATTGAATTCAGCAATTGGTATCGCAAATCAGAGAAAATATCAACAAAATTGCCGACAAAACACGCATCCGTTACACCACCAGATTTGTTGGATCAAATGCGTAAAATACAAAAACAAATGGTAGAAAACACAGATGAAAAAGAACATGTGCAATTAGTAGTGTGTGAATTCATCGACCTCGTTGCTCACGAGATAACTAAAATGAACCCAATTTTTGAAATTCAATCAATTCTAGTCGGAAGTCAAAAGGAGAACACGCGACCGTTGCTTCCAAACGAATTTGACTTTCTGTTTTCGTTAATCAAGTTAGGATCGTATGTGAATGTAACACAATCGACATATGAAATTATGTTCGGGCTTATAAAGTTAAAGAAGAATCTACCTGATAAAATAGTTGAACTCCTTCCACGCAATGAAACAAATCAAATTGACAATCGTAAAGTGATAAGTGAGCTTAAGCAATTAGTCATAGATACGATAACCTCATTAATCGAACAAAAACGTGTACCCAAAGAAATCACATTTCATCCACACTTTTATTTAGACAATAACGTTCCCAGCCTCGCCTTTAGTTGGCGAGGCACTTACTACAAAGACATGGAAATTAAAATCGATCTTGTGCCCGCTTTGCACTTTCCTAGCTTTCGTTTGCCCTACAGTGTTGCTTCACCAAACTGTGTTTTCTACGTATTATTCAAACAAAACCTAATAAGAAATAAGGATGGAAATTTGTATCCAGTGGCAGTGAACAAGGCTGAGGCTCAGTTGCTGCAGCGACTACCGCCCAACGCAATACAAGGCTTCAAATTTGCCAAAGCAATAAGGGTGGGACACCTTTACCCATCTCAGTTTACAACGATGCTCAAGTTCGACGCCACGCATTTAGAAGACTTCATGACGACCTACATGCTGAAAACCTCTCTATTTTTCTTATTCTTGTGTCTCGATTCGGAAGGCTATGCGTTGCGCTATTGCGAGTGGACGTTCTTAATATTTAAACATCTCGAACTGCGCTTAGTGAGTGGCATGTTGCCCAATTTCTTCGGTACGCCTAGAACTCCTTTAGACCCTCCAATCAAAGGTGATGAAATTCTGTATTGCAACGACCCGCTTGACAAACCGGATACGACAAAGCGTGATTGCTGTTACAAACGGGAGAAACTACTTACAATCACGCGATATATCCTCGAAATAGTAACCGAGTTCTGTTTGCAGGAAGTCGAGTCGTTTGACCCAACACGACTATCACAGTTAGCACAGAACGCTGCAGATGCTCAGCCACCCATCTCAGATGAGTGGATCAAACGGTATGATCAGCAGTTTCATCAAAACGTATGCGTGATTTTATAAATAAGATATCGACAAATATCAATCTGAATTCGTGATAAAGCGATGTCTACGACGTAAAAAAAACTAAGCCAGAGTTATGCGTCTTTGCGGCCTAAATAGGATGTGTTTTCAAATATAAAGTCATGGATAAAATGTCTTAACATGAAGGAATAAAATGAGTTTAGTTAAAATGTATCCGACCCATCCACGCGACGACACAGACATTAATGCGTGATTCTTTAAATGGAATATCGACAAAGATCAAGCGAATTCGCAATAAAGCGATGTCTTCGATTAAACATAAAAAGCTTTTTAATCTGCGTATTTGTGACCGAATTAGGATATGTGCATTTTTTACGATGACATGGGATATATTTTCGTTACAAAAGGAATGAAATGAGTTTAGAACCAACCCATTGCAAACCCCCTTTGTAATCGTATGAAATCCAGGAAAATGCAACGATGACGGCTTTAATTGGTAGCTTGCTTGAAGTAATCGAAGTAATGGTAAAATATATTGGCTTATTTCGGTATAATTTGATTGAACTTAAATTAACTTTTTCAACGTCAGATGGATCAAATTGATCGCAACACAAACATGAGTATAAGTAATCTTTTGAAGTCTATTAAAAAAATACATGTTTATTCTCATCTGCTTATTGTTTCCTCGTATAAACGACTCTATAAAGTCAAACATTTTGTTAGAAAATTTATAGTTTATATCCTTCTATGCATATCCTTCTTTATATCCTTCTAGATAAACGAACATATTCTAAGATAGTATATCTAATTATGGTTATCATTTCTATATAGTTTTTTTACGTATGATTATATTAATGGATTGACAACTAAATCAGCTAAAGAATTCGGCTAAATAAGCTAATTAACACCTTTTTCAGGTGCCTTGGCTAAGCCTCGGACCTGTATACAATTTCAATTATTGAATCGACTTCGTACTTCATCCCTTTGGGATATCTTTAGGAGATAATATTGGGATATAGTCAGGCACGGGTCCAGAATTTCATTCCGTCTTACATAAAATTAGTTCAAAGCAAATGTGAAAATAAATCCAGCAATTCACTTCCTGAAAATAAATTCATTCGCACAAAAGCTCCGTTATTCTCAGTTTCAGTTCAGCCACTACAAAACTCTGACAAATAACGTTAAAAATACTTATTAAATTGATTTTAAGCTAATATTTATTTAGCTGTATGTATTCATAGCATCGTTATGTCAATAATAAAGGAATGAGTGAAAGTGTGTGCTTGTAGACTTACTTCAGTAAGTATATGAATGCTATACTACGTATTGAAAATTTGGCTTATGTACCAACAATTGTCGTTTTTATTGGTACCTCAGCCAGTATAACTCAGCAGCCTTTAAGAATGTTATGAATCATTATAGTTAAAAAAAAATAGATTGTACAAGTTCTTTCTGAAAAATGATTTAATCCGTGAACCTTGAACTGGTGTTGCTTTTCGGTTATTTATGTACTAAATACTGAAAAAAAGAGAAATGTTAATGATAAAAAGTTAAAATATGAAATATGTATATCGTTTGTTAAAATAGATCGATTATGTAAAACGCGATTAAGCTAGAAAGAAAAACAACGAATGTATAATGTAAATTCTTGTTTATTGTTCACTGTATACTATGCAAAAAGAAATAAAGGGGGCTGCCCAGTTATATGAAAAAAGAGGGCATGCCCCGCCACCAAAAACAAAACAATCGTTATGTCAATACCACGAACAAATTATTTCAAAATCATATGTATAAGCATTTAAATATCACGTACTAATGGAATATATATTCATTATCTCTTCAGTAATTTTATTTCGCTTTTTAAAAATGTTTTAAATACCATATTAAGCCTAAACCAAACCCATAAAATTCATCCATTTCAATCCATAACACATTAATTTACCAAATTGCACATTCACTTGATACCCTAGTCGCCCTCACCAGTTCTACCCCGTGTCTGCTGCCAAGTGGCTTTAGAAATAAGCTGACTAGCTAGCGACAAAGGAACAGTAATCGTTTGTGTATGTCCCGCAGTCGCTTGTTGCGGCGGCAAATTCGCTGACGCTGACGCCAGCTTCAATTCATCGCTTGTCAAATTGGCAGACGTGCCACTTGATTGTGATCGCCGCAAAAGCGATTGATCAGTTTGTGTTGTTCCATTTTCTTGGTGAGTTGCTATAAGCGGCTCATGTACCGCTAAATGTGGGTCACTCGGAGCACCTGTTGCCATGTTGGTGAGCGCTGATTGGTCAATGACTAAGGGTTGGTCTCGTTGTATTGTGATGACGTCACCGGTTGCCGTGGTGATTCCATGGTGATCGCCCAATGAAGTGTCCGTCACGATGGTTGCCGTAAAACCACCTAAGAAGCAGCAGAGAAAACCATTTATTGAATAGTGAGATAAAAAAATATATAAGATAGAAAAAAAATATATATATTTATATATTTATGGGTTGCATTGATTATCTGATAAAGGGAAATGCAATAATTGGCTCAATCTGAATAGCCTCTTATTTTTCACAGATAACCCCTTATTCAATATATAGCTTGTATCGTATGATGCAGATATATTGATTGCATTCTCGACAAATATATGTTTGCCGATTAGCTCAAGATTCGCACACGGTTCGCATCAAACATTAAATCACGAAAAAAAAATCATTACCCATCACCAAAGAGGTCCCCTCAAATCTTTGCATAACACATAAAAATAGTCTTTTCATACCGCCAAAACGGTCCCATAGTTTCTTTCCATAACACATAACCAACCTGGATTGCGATAAATATAGGTTCGCTAAAACCATGAAAACATGCTTTATACACCGCCAAAACGGTCCCATCATTTCTTTCCATAAATTTTAAACAACCAACCTTGAATAAGCGCCTGACCCAGCACAGCCAGATCGAGTGTTGTCGTGCCGTGACTTTCGGCTGACCCCGCCGTGACATCAGAAGCGATGGTTGCTATGGGGTTGCGCGGTGGGGTTGCCGTGACGACGAGCGGCGACGACGAAGTGATGTCATCGTGGTGGTGACTTTCGTTGTTTTCTAATAGTATATTTTCGGTTCCGGCGGAAGTAGCGGAAGCCGGAAGTGAGATTTGGAATTCGGTGGCGCCGCCGCTGCCGGGCTGGTCGGGGGTGATGCGGTAGTCTGAAGAAAGAAGGAATACAGAATGGAGAAATGGAGAATAGAAAAAGAAGGATTAGAATGGGAAAAGACTCCAAAAATGGAAGAAATCGAACGGATTAACAAAAAATAAACTAAAGAAGAGAGGAATATAATAACAAGACTTCCAAGGACAATGTGTCGCAGAAGATGGAAGGCACATTATGTGATACGGGGTTGGGGGTGATGCGATAGTCTGAAGAAAGAAGGAAGAAAGAATTGAGAAATGGAGAAAGAGGAACGAAGAAAATCAAGGAAAAAAGAAAATAGAGAATGAAGGAACGAAGGAATTCAAGTAAACCGTGTTTTAATAAGAGTAATAGATGAAAGATGGAATTAGAAATCGCTTTGAATTCACGGAATTGATCGTGCTCGAATACACCACTAGCCAGATACTACTGTATCTAGAAACATGAATCAATACAATGTATACAATGTATTGCAATATAACCTTGTACAAGCGGGTGTCCACCGCCTCTGAAGTCGTTTGAAGCCGTGTGTAAATTATGCGTCAATTCAGACATAGCCTGTGTGAGAAGATCGGCATGTTGTTGTATGGCAGGAGTCTGGTCGCTCTCAGCCCCCGATGGGACTGTAACAACTGGAAAGAACACAATACAGTAGACTCTCGTTAATCGGAACTCTTTTAATCGGAACTATCTGTTTTTCGGAACCACTTTTAAAATCCCATAGTCGTATATTTATACCAATTTACTACTGATAATCGGAACCTATGGTTTATCGGAACCAAAACGACCGGTCCCGAGGGGTTCCGATTAACGAGAGTCCACTGAATAAGGAATATGTCAATGATGCAAAAGCAAGTGGAACTAGAAATGTATATGTTGGTGTACGTATAGCCCAATGAAAAACCAACATTATCATGTATGGCAGGCGTCTGGTCACTCTCGGCCCCCGATGGGACTGTAACAACTGAAACAACACAAAACAAAGTAATATGTTACAAGCTCCCTTAATTGATATTTATGAAGGGGCTTAAAGGGGATTTTTCTAAATCCATTTGGGCCATTTTCCCTGGTCGGATATGGCTTATTTACAATCCCAACCTTTATAAGCACCCATACTAACTGTAATGAATGCCAACTACAATTGCCATTGGTGAAGAATTGTAGCCTTGAGTGTGTTCACAATGTAATTATTGACAGACAGACGGACACGACGACAGCAATAGCCTTCAGCCAAAGTGTTGGCTGAGGACTAAAAAGCGCATAAATAAAAGCTCGAGAACCAAAGCTTCATTTGTATAAATGCCAAGTTATTTGTCACATCTGTTCATGCAAAAAGAAGGGTTATGTGCATTAACCCCTAGCTTGTATTCTGCGTTTTTATCTGTTAAGGGCAAGACCAGTGGACTTTCAACTTACAAGGCGTACAGCTTACATGGCGGTTTTAATCAGTCATCTCAAAAACAATTCATTTTCTATCATTCGTTTCTTAATCTAAATGCGCTTCCATGGTAGATATGAAAGGCACAGCAAATAAACCATAGGAGCACTCTTTAATCATTCGTTTCTTACTTTGAATGCGCTTCGAGAGCGATATGAACAACACAGCAATGAAACCATAAGAGGACTCTTTAATCGTTCACATACCGAAGTTGGTTTTTTAATTCGAAATATAAGTTGAGTCATGGCCATAGATTGGAGTGTTTGTAGAACAAAGATCCGCTTTCTCTTTCTAGATAAATGCCGACACATGACTGACACGACACGCGCCATCAAAATCTAGTTCAACTTTGTGAAACAAGCTTTTTGTTATCAATGCGATTCTGAAATACAGATAACACTGTTGCCATTTGTGACCTAAAACCAACACACACAACTTTAAAATCCGCTTTCTCTTTCCCAAAAAGGCAAATACCATGCTATCAATCAATTCGATAAGTATGTTTGAAATGTCAAATGCATCCTGCTTTAATAACACAAGGGCCGTTGAAAGCACTTTTTGTTTCCATTTCGAGGAAGAATGAATCATGCCAAATTTTGAAACGACAAACATATATGCATGTTTGTTAAAATATGCATATGATTTGTGCAGAGTGATAGAAATGAGAGTTTACATAACCCTATTGAAAAATTCAGTTTTCATGTATTATTTTAATGCAGAACTAAAACCAGATTATACCTCTTATAACATTATTTATGAGCTTCTTTTGTGTGAATGCGGCTTAAGAACTGAGCTCAAAGTCTTAATTTGCAATCTCCCGACCTGGTACCACATTATCAAACAATAAATTAAAAACCTCTTTCCTATTGCAATGACCTCTTAAATTCAAAACGGCTTCAGAAATTGACCTTTAAAATGAAATACTCAATCTACTGACTCGGTCCCTCATTATAATCATGAAACAATAAATGAAAAGCCTCTTTTGTTTTAAATTGGACTTTTATCTAAGACTTAAAGTCAATATCATTTAAACTCATTAAAATTGCTCATAATTGAAATAGCCAGTCTACTGACCTGGTCCTTCATTGATGTCAATCAATGTCCCGCTGCTGTCAATCAGCGCATGCGTATTAGCGTCGTTGAGATCTGACGACTTCCGGTCTCCCGTTGTTGCCGTATTGTAGCGCCTACATAATAGCAACACGTGATTTAGCAATTAAGGCGCGTTCACCCAAAAAGAAAAGCGCAAAACATTATGCGCTTTTCGGGTGAACAGAAGGAATAAACTGCTTTGTTTTATACCAAAACGGAGTTTGACTTTGAAACGTATAACTTGTGTTTTGAGCTTTTTTCGGGGCGGGTGAACGCGGCCTTAGGTTAACCTTTATGTAGGTTAACCTTTATGTAACGTAGAAATCAAGATATCTTGATGGATTCTATCACATATTTAAAGAAAAGTTATAGGGTTAATTACTCATCTCTAGTGCAGACAAGATTTCATGGTTAAAAGAAACGGAAAGCTTATCTAGACTTGAGATGAGAAATAGGTCAAAGTAATTTCATGCAGCCTAAGTTTCAGAATATTTTTGAACGGTTTTTATATGATTAATCCAACCATCAACCATCAAACAGGCTGCTTTGCTGAGACATTAAATTAATAAGTGAACGCTTCAGCCTTCTAGACAACCACCTTCTAGGGATGTTGAATCAACCACTTAATCAATGAGTCACTCATTCAACCCATAAACCAGCCACTCACCGCTTCTGTGCCACAACCACAACTAACTCAGGATGGTCTTTGCTTTGGTGCTGAATCAATCAATCAATCAATCAATGAGTCACTCATTTAGCCCCTAAACCAGCCATTCACCGCTTCTGTGC
>LQRL01160578.1:0-12193 GCA_001703475.1 Hydroides elegans
CAACATGTTTCAGCTTGCACTGATGACGTCAGCGTAAAAAAACATGTCCCAGCTTGCACGGATGAGTCATACGCGCTGGTTTATCTCCTCTTATCCTACTGGTTGGATATAATGAGTAAATACGGGATCCAATCGTCGTTGCGGACCAAATGTGAGCTGGACATGTTTTCACAGTATACTCCCCTCATTTCGAGTTGCAAATCCGACCCGAATGCTTGTGTCACTGGAAAGAATAATCCATTCGACACAATACCTGTTACAGATCTAGAGACGAACGTTCATTTCATCAATGCGGGATGTGACATTTGCAACGGAGTCACTAAGGGTAGGGTATGGAAAACAAGCGTTGAGTGTAAAATCGATAACAAGAACGATAGAATCAAACTACAACGCAGAAAACAAAAGCAAGAAAGAAGGATTACCAGCAAGAAGCTGGTTTCGTTTATAAGAAGGACAAAAGCTTGCAAAATTGATATAGATTTACCGTTCCAACCAGCGATGCGAACATGTGACACTTTTATGGACTTGTTTGCAAAGGATACCTGTCCGAGTGACTGTAGACAAAATAAAGAACTGGTTGAGGCATGCGAAAGCAATACCTCTCGACAATACATTACCGATGGGGGTAATTATCTAACCTATGCAAATCCATATTGTGCCCTATGCAATTCCCGTACACAGTATGGAAGCAAATTAGAATGCAACATAGAATCCTGGAAAATAGAACTTTGCTGTGGATGGTTTCCCAACTATTCATTTGAGGCGCTTTTCGAATTTGATGCTTCAAATAAAAACGGAATGCGCCTCCCAGGAGATAATGTCACCTGTTCGAAAACAAACGAATATATAAATTATGATATTGGATGTCGCAAAATAGAGAAGCTTAGCAAACAGTTAATGACAATCAGTGTAGAAATAATGCACAGTGAAAACCTCACTTCTGACGATATGGAAATAATCCAAATATTTCAAGAGAACGTCTGCGATAAATCCAATCACCTGGAAACTGTCGAAATGTTTATGGGTCACAATGTTACTGGTCATGTATGTAACTATTCGATGGATAGAGGAAATAACCTGGTAACTGTGTTTTTCAAATTCGAACTAAAAAACTTGATTGATCCCACTGACATACAAAAATCATCAGTCTCAAATGTCACTGCTTCAAGTATAAAGCACATTATAAGAAGTGAAATTGGAATCTTCAATGGACTCGTTCATATTGGAGTAATAACGAACATAGCTATAAATGGACAACATGAACGTATATTAGACAAGCAGAAATCCGAATTCGTACGATTTGATCCAAATGAATTCAATAATACGGATAACGACAGTATTGAGCTTTTGGCCTCGACGTATACACTTGCCAAGGATGATTATGTTCGTCACAACAATGCTGTTTACGTGAATAGAGACTTGTTAGATCATAATGATGCTGTCATTAGCAAGAACGATTTGAGAAATAATGTACTGTCATCATTAACATTCATATTTATGACGTTGTCTGCTGTTTTCCTTCTTATTAGAATAATTCTACAGTGTTTCATACCAATGTACCATACATTCCCTATTAAATTGCAATTCGCATACTGCGTAGCGTTACTTGTGGCAAACGTCATGTTTCTTATCGGACCCCTTGTTCAGCCTTTTAATGCATTGTGTAAATCTGTTGCCGTTATTCTTCACTTTTCGTTTTTAGCTTCTTTCACGTGGATGACCGTTATAGCGTGTGATTTATTCATGATGTTTCGTTCTTTGGAAAGTATGAACCAGGCGTCCAAACGCAAGGGTTTCAAGGCCATGCTTCCGTATCATGCTTTTGGCTGGGGTATCCCCGCTATTATTGTTGCAATCAGCTTGGTTGTTGATTATTCCCCACCCAATGACCATCCCTTCAAACCACGATACGGAGACGATAGGTGCTGGATGGCATCGGATTCATTTGCCGTTTTAATCTTCTTTGGGATCCCAATATTTATCGCTATCTTTGTGAATACCGTGTTTTACATTCTTGTTGCGCTAAATCTGCGACATTCGTTTAAGGAAATAACGGGTACTGTGAATAATGGTAGGAATAGGTGGGGTCTTTATGTTAAGCTGTTTGTGTTAATGGGCGTCGGGTGTGGATTACTGATTCTAACTCTATTTATCGACCATATTGCTTTGTGGATTATCATTATCATTACAACTGCCGGGCAAGGGATATACATATCTCTTGTATCAATATTCAACACTCAGATGATGGAATATATGCGGACAAATTGGAACCGAAACCGCAACAATTAAGCTCCTGAAAGATATATATACTGAAGGACAAAAGTTCTGCACCACCAAAAATAAAAATTCATATTAAAACAAGTAGTGGATGGATTTTATTCAAATTTTCACACAAGATGAACTTATATGTCTATAATGATCGCACAAAATGGCATGTTCTTAGTATAGATAACTATGCCATAATTAGGCATAATATCACACACTCCTTCATTTTCGTTTACAGGTTTCCAAACCTTTACTAACTCGTGGTTGCTAGAAGCTTTTATGGGTACCCCATACGTTGATCAGAAAGCATATACGTCTTGGCACCCACGTGATCAGTCTATTGATCTGATACTGAGGTATGCGAACCATGAATCTTGTGGACGCAGGGGTAATGATATCGCTCTTACGGTCTTCGGTAGACCCACTGTCGTGCGTCATTTCGGTACAATATAATGCGCGTGTCATCGTTAAACATGACATCGTTTCAGTTTCCTTTGAGCAATGCTGCTCCGGTGTGGTTTTGGCCCATTGGAGCTGTAAGTGCTGTCTCCGGTTATCACGTACGGGAGCAACAAAGGCTCTTCGTGCCCGAATATGATGTTCGCGCAAACGTCGTAAAAATTGTTCTGGCTATTATCCTAGGATTATGTCGACCATGAATTGTCTCTGTTGTCTGTATAACACATTCAAACCTTATTTGATTGTGTTCGCGATACTGAATGGGTGTCGTTACTCGCGGCTTACCGAAATATAAACGAAAGCGGGTCGATCTGGTTTCTTCCAAAAGTCTGACGAGACGTTAAACTATTGTCCGATGAACGTTAAAATGATGTGCAATAACATTGCGTGATGCTCCAAACATAAACATATCTATAGCTTGTTCCTCTTCGATTTCGAAAATCGTGGCATCGTTAATCTTAGGACGCTATCATTTTTTCTTGACTTTATCTTTCACTTTGTTGTACTATACGGCGACATGATTTTTTTTCCGCTATAGACAAAGTGTATATGACCACAGGGCCCTGAATAGTATATTTCACATTTGATCAAGTATTGACGCTTTGATAAGGAGTTTTGACAAATCAATTTACAGTATAGTTGTCAACACTCTGTTTAATAGACTTGCCAAGTTTCAGGAAAATTGGGCTGAAATAAATTGATTTATTTAGAAAATAAAAAATGAATAAATGATACATCTTGTTTGTCCTTAAGTATATTAAATTCGCTATTGTCTATCAGTTAGGTTGATGTTATTGCGAAATCTATTGAAAGTTATGTTCATTGATCGAATAAACTATGTAACTTGTAAATGATATTGTAAGAAAAGAATAAAATCAATAAAAATTGTTTAAAATTTATCAAACACTGTTTACTTATTTTAAAAAGTGTACATGTTATTGGTTGAACCCGTACACATATTAAGCGCTTTCAAATGTAAAACAAATCTAAAAAGAGAAATTAAAAATAATAAACAACAGTTTATAATTCAACGGTTTATAATAAACTCATTATTTGTGCAAATAAAAAAGCAATATTTGAGGTTTAAGGTACGGACACGCGCTTGTGGAATATTTTTGGGGTTTTTGAATGAACAAATATTGTATTTTCAACAGCCCGATTTTTCTGATATTGGTATATATACTAGGTGTATATCTTATCAATGATTTGTCTTGAATTCAAAATGATTATGTAATGAATAAATGAAATATGACCCCTTGAATAAAATTATTTGTCGGCAAGGGGTGTTTTTTTTATTTCGTCAGGTGAAGCTGATTATTTGTTTTTCACTGTTTAGAGCCTATTTATTTTGTATACACATTCTTAAGTCACACTCCAATAACAGAATGATATATCAAACGGGGTTCAATCAAATATCTAGATATAATTGCTTAAAAGTTCCTATTTCGGTCATGAACATTGGGTGTATACAATGTTCGTCACCCCTGTTAAAGAGGGCCTTTCTACAGAGTTGATATGTGAAAAATAGTGTTTTAAATGAGAATACAGACACCATATAATGTTATAGACTCCATACATAAATAATAAACACACTGTTTTTTGATTGAGACTATTATTCAATAGGAAAGTGTCAGTTATTATATTGAAGCAAACATTTTCCCCCTTTTTAAAGGTCTTATGTGTTGGTGTCAGAATACTATATTAAATATCACTTTTATTAGAAATAGTGATTGGCGTATATTAAAGAGATCAGGTTAAGGTATTAAACTGATTCTCCATAATTATTGCGGCGACATATAAAGTTATGGCATTGTTTTTTTTTACATTTTTAAGTTTCTTTAAATGTTTTCAGTACTTTTGAATAACATTTTCGATAGATTCTGTTACATTTACCCCGTTAATACAAGATTGTTGCTCTATATATGATTAAACAATGAATAACTGCTTGAAAATCACATGCAGCGACAATAAGATACCACCTGACGAAATAAAAAAACACCCTGTGCCGACAAATAATTTTATTCAAAGGGCCATATTTCATTTATTCATAACACGATAATTTTGAATCGAATACATATAATTGATAGAAGATACACCTAGAACGTATACAAATATCAGAAAAATCTTGTTGTTGAAAATACAACAAATTGTTCATCCATGCTGGACATGACTAAAAAAGTGACGAAATAAAAAAACACACGTCTAGTGGCCTACATGTATTGAATGAATATAGTCTTTGTTCGTATCATCTTGATCTGGCTTTGAGCTGAACTTATTATTGACATGATTTCAAGTTTTGTGGCAGCATCAATAATAAGAATATAACAAAACGTAGAATTCTAGTCAGTTAATTATTCTGCGCGGCTATCTCATAGATTCCACGCCTTTTCTGAGTTTATGGTTTTCTTGCTTACTTAATGTTATAAAGAATTTTCTAAACTTTTGGATGATTATAGCATTTAGTATTCAATATCCTTAGAATTTTTTGTACAGATTTTATTGTATATTGATAGTTAAATTAAATTAAACACTTTCCTAACATCAGCATTATAAGCCACAAAGTGTATAGATTTCAATATGCTATAGCCTGCTATGTTGGCGTGGTAGAGTCTATTAGTTTTAAAGGCCTATAGACTGCTATAGAATTCCATATAATAAACTCTCATGGTGGTAGAATATAACTCGACAACACATAGTCTAAACGGCATAAATAAAAAAGATTAAGACTCTTATGTGATAAGATTTCGTAATTCAAAAACAATGTGTTCAGTTAGAAGAAATGATATTTTTAAGGGCCTGGCAACACATACCTCTAAATAATTATGTAACGTCAACATGTTTTCTGTACTACATGCAATACAATCTTTCATAGTAAACTATAATTTTAAAAAGAATTAGAAAGAATACATCTGGTTTGTATTAATATTTTTTTCTAATCATTTAGCAACATTTTCTAATCATTTAGCAGACGATTTGCAAAGAATTCCGCTGTGTCGCAAGGAATTTCGTTGTGTAGCATATCGCCATGTCGCAAATCACAGAGAAAGTTTGTTTAATCCTTTGTTTGTTGCACTGTTTCTTACCAAATAATTTCTGATATCGCAAATCGCAAAACCTGCGTGAACATATTTCGCAATATCGCAGGGGATTTAACCCTTCAGCAATATCGCATATCGCATATATTTTCTTTGAATACCCCGGCGATCGCAGCAAATTCCACAAGCGCGTGTCTTTACCTTTACACTGCATGTTCATAAAACTATTTATATTGGCCGGTTTCAGACTTCGCGATAACTCCGAGATTGAAACTAATCGGGGGATTAATCTAAGATTGCAATATTTTCGGGTTTCAGACCTATGGATTACTGTCAATCCAAAGCTAAAAATGTAATCTTGGGGTGTACCAGGATTAAGTCGGTTATTATTTGTAAATGTTGTACTTTCTATTGAAAATGCTATTTTTTTCATTCATAACTATTATGGATATCATTAAGTACATATTGAAGTATAATATTCCTACATTAAAGTGGAAATATAGCAAAAATGAATTTTGTCAAAAATCTAATGTTAAGTTATTGGCAATATACATGTATATGGTCATATAGTTCTGGGGTGTTAGAATCCAGTTTGTGTAATGCCTCATAGAATAGTGAATATAGTCTACATTATTATCTGGTAAATAAAAACATGAAATTATAGTCTAGTATCCATGCCTGTTTGATCGTTTGATTACTTGTTATTGCATAGGTTAAGATACTTTGACATCTTTAAGTAGATTTGAATCGCGGACTACCAACCCCGCTATAGCAATACGCCAGTACATTGATAATGTCAATCAAATATGAAAACAAAGGTCAAACACGCCATGCATGGATACATTAAGATATATTAATCAATAAGGCACGAGAATTCATCTTAGATAAGTCCTGGATTCCAATATCTAAAGCTGATCAAAGGGTCTGAAACCGAAAAATAATCGAGAATTAATCTTAGATTATTTAAGCAATCTTGGATTAAGCTTGGATATTGCGATCGAGGAGTAGACCAAATAATACCTATCATAATCTCGGATTCGATCTCGACCTCTGGAACCAATTCTGTTTCACGGAATAATGTACGCGATTATTGCATTTTTGTATACTATTTTTTAATTTTCAAACCGGTTAACATCCTATTACTCGTCGTTTGAAATCGATGACGAAAATGCTAGAAAACTGAAGGAAATATTGAAACCAGTGTTTATTGAGAAAACATCCCCGAGACTGAGAAAATTTCGAAAATCTTTAATTCTTCATGACTTTCAGTGTTATCTCGGGGATATAAATGCATTCCCTGGGGAGGTCCTCCTTAGTGGGGATTTCAACATTCACGTTGAGGAAAATAAGAACTCGCAGGTCATGCAATTTAACGATATCTTAGATTGTTTCGGGCTCACACAACATGTCGCAGTATCGACGCATACATCGAACCATACGTTAGACCTCATAATAACCAGGTCTGAGTCAATGTGCCCAAGCGCCCCTCCATCAACGCATTCGCTTCTATCTGACCATTTCGCTGTTCTAGCATACTTTCCGGTTCATAAAAGGCCACATGAAACAAAACAAATATCACTTCGAAAACTTGCAGAAATCAATAGTGTTTCATTTCGCGAGGACCTAATCAATCTTCAATGTATCTTATCCCCTCCCGACGACATAGATGAGTTAGTTGAGCAGTTTAATAAACAGCTTCGATCCGTCCTTGATAAACATGCACCGCAGGATACAAAAACACTGAAAATACGTCCAAAAACTGCGTGGTTTGACGACGATGTGTGTAACGCAAAGCAGGAAAAACGGCGTAAAAGATACACAAGACAGTCTACTGTGGGTGTTCGTCTTGTAGAACCAAGATCAAAGTTGAAATTCGGTGGTTATAGAGCTTTCAATGTTTGTGCGCCCCGCTTATGGAACTCCCTTCCAATAACTTTGAGATGTGACATTGAGTTCAGAGTTCAAAACAACTGAAAACATATTTATTTAATGAATTTTTATCGTAATGTGCAGTATTATCATATCGTGTAGTTTAATTTTGTCGCAACGTTCAGTATTATGTTTGTATTTGTACCAGTATTATCCTAGACTCTTTTTTCAAATCTTATTATTTTAATTTTACACTTGCATGTTTATGTAATTTATACACTCGATGCTTATAATGTATAGTATTATTCTACATTAAGCGCAAAGAACATGTATATGATATATGCGCTATATAAGAATCGCTAAATAAATAAATAAATAATTCTGATAAAAAGTATTATAAATGACTTCTTTGCTTTGCTTTCGATATAAAAGAGACATGCGCTTCACACTTTTTACATGATATTGGTGCATACAAACATGTTTAAAGAAAATTCAGAAATGTTTGGTTTAGCAACGTATAACTTAGTTCCAGATACGTATTGACGTAGTGAACTATATGATTTTCACTCTATAAATCGTATAGGTTCTACATGTATTTTGACGACTGAAGAATATAAACATTTCGTTTCATCGAAACGTGCAAATGCCACTTTACTTAAGGCTGCACATATCGTTTCAATTATACCAAGGGGCAAAACAAACCAAATAGAATTTTCTCACAACCAAAAACGTCATATTAATTTTTATATATACACCTGCTAAACACGCAGTTCAGACTTTACAAATACTCTTTCATATACTTGGAAAATAGAGTCTAGCTACATAGGAAGATTTTCCGCGATAGTGAAGATTTTTATAAAGTCTATACATTTGAAGCTGCTTAATCGCTTATTAACATACCTTATTTGAAAATGGGTTTTGTGTGAGAAGCAGTGATTATTTTTATATAATATAATCAATAGAGTTGCCAATCCGGTGTGTGGTTTTAAGCATGAATTCAGAATTCATGGTACCAACATTCTCAAATATCACTCATGATTGGTATCAAACGTTCATACTTCCTATGCATGGCCCTTTATAGTTTAAGGAAATCATTTTATATATCAATCAGGCACATAAAACCAATATAAGTAAAAGCAAACTGTCTAATTTAGACTATACGTAATTAAATTAGAATAAACGTAATTAAATGAGACTCTACGTAATTAAAGATACAATGTTAATGTATCATTTGTAAGCGCGTTTAGCATCAATATGGAGTAAAAAAGCAAAAGTGTTTAAATTATCGATTTCTTTTATAAGATTGAGACCCGTTTTTGGACTACATTTGGAAAAAACGATCACTTATTGTTTTGTTTGTTTTCTCTTTTAAATGTGAAATACATGTCATATCTTAAAACGTCAATCATATCAAAATCAAAACATTCGTGTTCAGACACATTAGAAAAATTTATATCTAACATATAAAGGATTTAACATATAAAGGATTTATGTTCAATTTAGACTTTAGTGTAAATGTTAAGAAAATATACGCTCAAAGAAAACACCCTATTACTAAAAAATCATAAGGTTGTAGTCGAAAACCAAATAGGTTTTGCAACTTTGCTATTTTACTATGTTCTTCCAAAAACTATTTTTTAACTGGGTGGTGAGAAAATTAACATTTAGTCAGATATTTTAGACGTGCAACACTATAAAACGCTGTTACAGCATGCCTCCATGGATTTTAATTGAATTTTCTGAATCATTATTTGATCATATACCATAGTTTATTGGCCGGGTGCAGTTCACGATGATGGCACCAAGCCTTATAAATAGGTATTTTGTATTTGTTATTGTTCAGCCCATTCATTTTTTTTAATGTTTACAAATAAATGTCCATGAAAATTAACTATCTGATAAGATACACACATTTTCTTTATGTGCCGAAGTGTGGCTAACAATTTAAAATGCCGGTCATAAGTCTTTCTGTCCTTTTTAGACAACAAAACGCAAAAGCGTGGCAGCCTGTTTGGTAGGACAAATTGCATAACAAATATATACATTTTAAGCTACATCATAAATGTAGGTTCTTGATACTTCAAACTTAATTCGTGGCAAATACACGAACAAAAAATACACTAATTCGTCTTTGCAAAATAATTTTGAAAACAATTGCTTAAATGGCTAAGTGTTTATTTTGAGCAGTAGGTCAAATTACGAAAATAAAATCGGTTCTTTTTTCACATTATTACATATTCGATATTTAACGGCGGTCGGGTCAGCAAGTGAATGCTGGCGGAATTACGATTTCAACACAAAGTCAGAGAAATGAATCATTCAATCATTCAGTCATAGACGGCATATGTGCAAGGATATGGCCACATTGTTCCAGCTTACCTTAAAACTAAGCTTCAAACCGCAAATGGTCTTGGCCATAATAAACAATTTGATTTTATAAAATCACCTTCAAATATATTTCAAACCTACTTTAAAAAAAGATTTCAACTGGTGTTGATTACAATAGCAACATGATAGGGGCGACCTGTTTAAATGCATTTTAATAGGTTTTCTAGTTTGAGTATAAAAATTAAAATTACATCATTGGATGCGAAATTTCGACGATGTTTCTTTGACGTCATTTTTAATAAATTGCATTTTTTTAGAAATGAGAATACTACAATTCTGCATGATAATCCTGGATCCTTTTTCTGGAGAGCTCTTAAGAATTGCACATGGAACCAATACCAACATTGACAATTTGACGCAACGTTGACGTCTTAATATGACGTTGTTGTGACGTAGATTTTGGTCGTGTCGTTTGTCTATGTGTTGCAATATCCTTATTGAAAGATAAACTTACGAGAAGGGGGTTGTCACCGGAGGGGGAGGGACTTTTAATATAGCCGTGATTAACAATTTTACTTCTGACGAGGAGGGCGAGATGGATTCAGATTCAGAACAATAGTTAAGAGACGGTCCCATTTGCAATGAGTTGAGGTGTCAATGAATCGACCAACGTACATATTCAATATTTTATTTGTGCTGACCTTTTAAAATTGGCTTATTCATATTTTGATATGCGCGAACTTTCATTTCATTTTAACAAGGTTAAACTATGTGATTGGTTATGCTCAGTGCTGTTCGATATGCATGCCAAATATAACAACATAATTAAGGGCGGGAACGGAATAGGTGCTCTTATTTACATAGCAATATGTAAAAATACATTTGTGAAAATTATTTTATATATAGACTTTTTTCCCGAAAATGTATACCCCCTTTTTGCAATTATGAGGTTTGACTTCGCTTTTGTCGTTGATAAGCAAATGATGCAAATTATCTTGGTAATTCAAATCAAAGGTATGTACATTAGCTGTGAATATATTAACAACATAGTTAAGTTTTGTCACAAATTATATGCTGAATTTAAAAATTCTTTTGGGTAAATGCGTGTTCCCGAAAATTTGTACCCCTGCCAGAAAACTATGATTTTATCGAGTTATGTCCAGCTAGATCTTTTCAATTCTATATTCAAGGGGACAATTGCGTGGAAAGGGATATTAACATGTTTTATGTTTAGTTTTAATATGTTGGTGTAATATATTCATGGTATAATTATGAAAAAGCATTCAATTGATAAACTCAACATTCATATAGAATAAAGTATCACGAAACTCTGTGAAATAGTCATGGTGCAAATTATATGCGAAGCTTTATGGCTTTTTAGTCTTATTCCACAATTTGAACATGTTGTTATATGAAATGTCAGAAATGATATATGCGAGTATGAAGGAACTAAGCTATCATTGTGTCAATTATAAAAGGCGCGATGATCATTTCTTATGTTAAGGGAGATAAAAAATACATCTAGTTTATTGAAAGTCAAGACTGAAAACCTCTTGTTAACAATAATTATGGCTTTTTCTATAAATATGTCTGAAGTGGCCGAACCAAATATTTGAATCTTTCCGGTCATCACATAAGCTAGTTGCGTCCCGCTATTGAGTGATCATTCATTATTTAGTCAATTAAATCATTTACTTGCGTTCACATATTGAGATTAAATGCTTTAAAGATTATTTCCCATTAATTTTTTTTTTAAATATCGATTCGAGTTGTAATGTTTTAAAAGGGGGTGCAAATTTTCAGGAACACAATTTTAACCATTCTATAACTTTTAAACTTGCAATGATTCAAACTTTTAATCAATATTTGGAAAAATCAATATTGGAATATATATATATATATTGTTACACCTTTATATTGATATATTGTTGAAATCTTTACCTCATTTCACACCGGAGATATTAAGGTTCGAACATTAACACTAGGAAAAATGGGTACATATTTTCGGGAAACAATTCTATCAGGATATCTTTATAAACATTCTAAGTAAACATAGACTATGCAAAAAAGTAAGGTACATTGTATTTCTCCTTCATGACAATTCATTCGTTCACCAACAATGCCGGAGCTTTCATGCTGCTACAGTCAACACAACTCCTAACCTTACAACTCAAACGGCTAAACGATGCAACCCAAACGCGTAAACGAAACTTTTCAAACGGCTAAACGAAACTTTC
>LQRL01160578.1:12203-23406 GCA_001703475.1 Hydroides elegans
CGGCTAAACGCCTAAACGGCTAAACGATGACCTATAGCTGCTGTGGGGGTATACAAGGAAAGGCATGCTGTCATTAATCATACTTCAATATGCCTCGACTATCATTGGAGCTGCGCAAAGCTGCTATTCATGTGAAAGAAGATGGGTGTTCTACTGCAGAAATTCAGGAGACTCTTGAAAAAAATGCCTTATCCAATAAATCTATATTCATAAATCCGTGAAATATATTGCAAATCACAGCAATAATATTAAAAATGCATTTAAACTATGCGCACACAACATGTGTAACCCGACAAAGAATGTATACTATTATTCATTAGCTCTTAAAGCGGTCACAAAAACGAGTGCAAAGTATTTATTTCAATATTATGTATTGACCCTAGATCTAATTTCATACATTGTATATCAAATGAGGAGTGAAATCAAGTATTGAATCATTTTGTACAACGAGATATAATTGATCAACACATTGGTAAAGCACAATGGTTATATCAAAAAGGAAATGCAACTATTTTATAAATAAAAGAAGTGTTTATCAAATTATGAATTCTTGAAATTATGAGACCCCTAACAATTGAACCAGAAAATGTTTTGCATATGTACATATGTGCATAATAATATTCATATGATATTGTATCTGTCGACATACAACACAGAACAACATGCCTAAACGGCTAAACGGCTAAACGGCTAAACGCCTAAACGCGTAAACGGCTAAACGCCTAAACGGCTAAACGGGTAAACGGCTAAACGCGTAAACGAGAAACGCGTAAACGAGAAAACGCAAACGAGTAAACGAAACTTTTAAAACGAAAGAAATTACTATCGATATTTATGTTAGGAGTTGTGTTGACTGTATAGTACCGTTAATATACTAGCATATGGGCTCCGACCTGGTTGCCGAACGAATAAACTTTACATGAGAATTTAAACAATACATTTTCAGCATAAATGTGAATTGAATTTTTACGATGACATCCTGATATATCTCAAGCAATTTTACCAAATTTATAGTGAGATGTTTCTTATCTTTATCCAAGCAATAACCCCATCCCCGCTCTTAATTTTGTAGATATGCTTTGCATGTAAATCGAACAGCACTGACAAGATCCAATCATTCACGTCAATTCTTATTTTAGAAAATGTCAAGCATTAAGCTTTAATGTTAGCCGATGTCACATTTTCTGCATTTGATATTTCATGAACATGTGGCTCGCCTTATTAACATAAAAATAGGGATCCTATAATCCAGTGAATTAATAAATGCCTAAATTGAATTATGTTGAAATACCAACCACAGTTGTCGAACAACATAGTTTTGTTTGTCTTTGACACGACCCGCATAAGCGATTATGTAAGCCAGCCCATTGTTGACCATTTCGGACCTTCAATCAACACACCATATTCCTCCTACAATGCTTAAGATCGTGCTTGAAAATTGCCTGTCCCAAAACATGTAAATTTCCAAAATCACCAAGATAATAAATATCTAAATAACAATAACTATATCAAATAAACATCGTGAAAATTCTGAATCTAATTGTGTAATTTTTATTCACGCGATATAATGCTATCTTTATTAAAATTGGATTCAAACAGGTCGCGCTAGTCAAATTTGGAAATTAATCCTAATAGAACACACATCTCTATATCATAAAGAGTAAGGGCCTATCTACACGGGAACGCTTCTTTGGGTGTTTTAAAACGACTCTGCAATGTAATCCTAATGGGGGAACAAAAGAGTGTTGTTTTTCAGCTAGTGTAAGCTTGACGCGTTTCTGAGTTCCGAAAAGGAATAGTTTCAGTATGGTCTGGCCCTCAGTCGAATTTCATCCTATAATAGTTGTTGTTTAAACGCTCCAAAAAGCTCCAAACTAGTAGAGGTTAGAGAGGGTTTTTTTCAGAAGGAGGTACCAATTTGTACCGTTAGAATTAGAGTCTATTAATATCGATAACAAATTCTTTTGAAAACTTGTACTCGTCCTTTTTAAGCTAGCTAGTAAAAACTATAACTTTCAAGGACTTATCAGTTATCCATTGAAATTTGTCGAAAAAGGTACGTCTTCAGATGGGTTTTGAAGTATCCATAGCTTGTTGTTGCCTTGATGTCGAATGGTAGTGAATTCCATAGGGCCACGTCTATGGAACTCACTACCATCAGACATGGCAATCACAAACTATTGATACTTCAAAACCCATCTGAAGACGTACCTTTTTCGACAAATTTCAATGGATAACTAGGTTATAATCATTTTACAAAGTGTGCCTTTAGTGACCTAAACTGTTTTGTAAAGTGTCGGAGAATATACTCGCATAGATCCGGGCACTTAAAATCACATTAACATTAACAATAACTTATCAGCAATAAGTTTGCTATATTTCAAAAATTGAAATTTCACATTGGCGATAGGTAGCGGTAGTTTATCTTTGATTGTGACCACAATTAAAACACATGCATCTAATTGAATTAGACTTTAAGCATTGAAAACAGCTAGATTGGGAGAAGTTCCCAAAAATGTGTCATATTCTAAGTGACTGTACAAAATTAGAGCGGAGAGGATCTACAGCGAATTGTGTCCTAAATTTCAAATCTGGCTATTGCGACCTGTTTGAATTCAATTTTATTATAGATATCATTATGTCGCGTGATTGAGAATTACACAATCGGATTCAGAATTTTCACGATGTTAATTTGATATCTTTATTGTTATTTAGATAATTTTTATCTTGTTGATTTTTTAAATTTACATGTATTTAGATAGGCAGTTTTTGAGAACGATGTTAACATTGCAGACGGAATATGGCATTTTTATAGAAGGTCCGAAATGGTAAACAATGGGCTGGCTCATAATGTCGCCTGTGTGGGTCGTGTCAAAGACAAATAAATCAATGTTGTTTGACAACTTGGGTTGGCATTTCAATATAATTCTATTTAGATCTTCATTTATTCATGGGGTTATAGGATCCCTATATTTTATAAGTTGTAATGTTAATAATGTGGGTCTCATGTACATCAAATCTCAAATACAGATTAAATGGCATTGGCTAAAATGTAAAGCGTAATGCTTTACATTTTATTTTAAAGGATCAATGCAAATGATTGGATATTCTCTGTGCTGTTCTATATACATGTCAAACATAACTGCAAAATAAAGGGCGGGAATGAGGATTTTGCTTAGATAAAGATTAGAAACTTCTCATTATAAATTTTGAGAAATATCAGGATGTCATCGTAACAATTCAATTCATGTTTATGCTGAAAATGTTTGGTTCCAATCCACAATTACAGTTTATTCGTTCGGCGACAAAGGTCGCAGCCAATATGCTAGGATATTAGTATGCTCTTTATAGAACCGTTTTATTTTCATATAAGAACCCTAATTTTAAATGTTATAAAAATCCAATTTGCTTTGCGAAAAGTCATATAATGGAGTGCATTCTTGGGCAAATTAACATTGCTGCTTAGATTTTTACAATACTGATATTGTTTTGTTTTCTGTTTAATTAGCAACTAACATTAGATCCTTGAGCACATCATAAAGTCTCATCTTGATTGTGAATTAAAACACTTTTTCACACTAAACCCACTCAAATGATGATGTATACTTCGCAATTAAAGTATAAGCAATCTTTTGTTTTGAAGGTTGGTTCTGAGCGAAGTCTAATTCATGTAAATGCAGCCTATGTATTTAAACACTGTTTATACACTGACTCCATTCTAATGATGATGATGCGTATCGTTGAGTTATAATGCATGAATAATGAACAATACATGCAAACAAAAATTATGTTTAAAAAACATTGCTCATACTTCGCAATAAAAGCATAAGCAATCTTTTTGTTTTAAAATTTGGTTTGAAGCGAAGTTTGATTCATGTAAATGCAGCCTATGTATTTAAACACTGTTTAAACACTGACTCTATTCTAATGATGATGATGCGTATCGTTGAGTTATAATGCATGAATAATGAACAATACATGCAAACAAAAATTATGTTTAAAAAACATTGCTCATGCTTCGCAATACAAGTATAAGCAACCTTTTATTTTGAAGGTTGGTTTGAAGTGAAGTCTGATTCATATAAATTCTGCCTAGAATTCTATGTAATCAAACACTGTTTTGCACTGAAGCCCTTCAAATGATGATACGTATCGTTGAGTAATAATGTATGAATTATGAACAATACCTGTTGCCTCGACTCACAGCCTGCTCTGTGAAGCGTGTCTTTCAAACGGGGGGATAGCTCACAATCGCTCAAAAGCAAACGCTGAATAATTCAGCCATCCTCCAAGCCCCTAAACTACTCCTCCTCCTCTTTTTCAATAGAGGGGGTGACACTTATTCATGAAACTCAATGGTCCTGTTTATGTTTACTGATCCAGTTGAGTGGTAGGTGAGCGCATCGGTCATATATCTGTTTCTTCAGAAGCTGCAAGGTTATTGACGGATTGTGACCAACTTTAGCTCAATTTTCATTAAATTCATAATGTTCTATTTGTATTTTGTTTGTTGTGATCTTTATCATAATATATACATGTAATCAACATAGCAATTATACTCAACAATGAAAAATTACACTAAATTCCCTTTATGATTTGACATCGTGCGAACGTGCGATCGTGCACGCCATGGAATTTCAATTCAACGATTACTTTCTCCAAGCTTATGTTATCTCATAAGCGGGCATATAGCGATCGTGAACCTTAAGCAAAATGCTTGGAGGCCGGGGTTTAAGCGTGCGATCGTCCATGCAAGAAACAATTCAACGCAGTTTATGTAATTGATTCAGAGGATGAACGAGACAGCGAGATCAATGATAACAGATAATGTTAACAGACCTTTTTATAATATCACTGAGCGTGCAAGCGTGTGTGTTATTTTGCGTGCAAGGGTGGGAAAAGTGAAATAAAGCGTAGAGAATCTGGTCTATGAGAATTTGGCGATGAGCATGCGAGGGTATGGTCGTCGGGTAAAAGGCAAATTTACTGTAATTGATGGATTGTCCTTAGAATAATATTGATTGAAATTGTCCGTCTAGCGTTCCTCTAGAAGCTATTTCTGAATTAAACCAAACAGTTTAGAAAAAAACGACTATCAAACTGCAAGATGTTTAGGAACCTCAAAAACGAATTATTTTAGTGTGTATATGAACATAAAGCCTATTTAAAAAGACTTTCTATAATTTTATTTAAATGTGTGTATACTTCAAATACAATTTTAAGAGTGAAATTACAATTAGACCGCCCGACCCCCTAACGCCCTTTTTTCGCATTGAGAAAAAAAATCTATGCGAAAATTGCAATCATATCTTGCCTTAACTTATATTTATCTATGCTTAAAGGAGTTTACTCAATAAACTTTATAAAATTTACTTTATAGACCAATAGACATCAATCTAGGAGATACATTTATGTTAAAGAGTTAACAATGATAATTATAAACAAAAAATATATATATAATAATAATTAATATATAATAATGGGCAATAATTATTGTGTAAAAGTCCCTAGTTTAAATGCTATTCAAATGCAATAAACACCAAATAACAACTTTTAAAAAGAACCTCATCAAAAGTGACCCATAGATGGCGTTATAGTTCCTTAAATATAACTTCATTTCCCAAGGTGCACGTGGCCAAGCCAGATGAGCAATTAAAAGTTCAAATAAGAGAACCAGCGCGCGCATTGGTGCATTGGGAACCACTGTTGACTGGTTTTCCTTCTGGGTTGCTCCTTAGTAACTGGCTCCCGCTAGGGAAAATATTTTATAAAACGCGTAGGAGCTGAGTAATTAATAACAGTTCGAAAAATTGCATGCAACTGGTGATGATGAAATAACAAAATTGGATAACTGAGAAACAAAATAATAATAAATATATACTGAAATAAATTAGAAATATAAATTCATAGACTTTGTATATATTTGATATTTAAATATATTTGAAAATTGTAAATAGTTTACTATTAACTTTTAAACAAAGAGGAAAAAATGCAGATTTGGAATTATTCGCTGTCCAGCCTTTTTGGAATTATATTTACTCTACTGACGATATGTGTGGAAACAATTAAAGGTAACTTAAAATATCTTATTTCGTCAATTTTTGAATATAGTTTGACTTCCAAGAAGAACGTCTTTCAATAGTTTTTTTTCTTAGAATTTAATATCAAGATCAAATCATGTGTCTATTTAGTGAATGCTTTTGGCGCTGAATTTACATTTTATATTGATATTTATCGCTTTTTGCGGGCAAAGAGAACAATGACTAATGTGCGTCTGGATTATAATTAAATCTTCTTCATTGGCAATTCTCGTCTCCGAATTGCAACCTGCTTGAATAAAGTGGAATAAAGTGCTTATTGTTTTAACAAAAAGTAGTCGAAGATGTGATTTTCAGAGAATACTGATTTGATTGTGCTTTGAAAATGCGATATGTAAAACCATTTATCCAATCTTCTAAACTTCACTTTTGCGCTTTTTCATTTCGTCATGATAAACTGTATTTGCACACTTTTCGATTGTGAAAATAGCATAATTTTATCGGATTCAAATAGTAAAAACAATTAATGTTTATATCTAAACTTATCAACTACGGTAAGCTTTGACGACAGACGTCAATCTATAGATAATCCAAAAGTAACTGCCTCAATTTGTATGAAAGCTTGAGAGAAGCAAACATCTGTTTAAATATATATAAAAAAGAAGTCCTTGAGACTAATTGTTCCTGAACGATCAGTTCAATTAACTTTTGTTAGTTCAATTAGCCATATGGAGACTTGTGTCTACGACTGATGTTACTTAATTTAGACGTTTTAGTAGAAGAACTGGTGACGCCATATATCTGTTAACGGTTTGTTATTGGCTTGGTTCTGTTTGTCGAGTCATTATGTTTTCTTATTCATTTCATTATAATTTGTTGGTTTGTAATGGAAAACATTGAAAGACACATAAAAAGCTGCGTTCTAAAACGCAAGATGTTTCCGCGCGTAAACAGGAAACGGAATCGTATTTCTTTCAAAATTCGATCCCCTCTGCACTGGCTCGTCAAATAAATTCACAAAATCTAAACGGGGATTGGACACTTCAGCCCCTACCACTTCGGCCCCTGCCACTTCGGCCCCTTTTCGAAAAGACAATTCGGCCCCTCGTCAAGACACTTCGGCCCCTCGCAAAAGACACTTCGGCCCCTCCTGAAAGACACCTCGGCCCCTACTACTTTGGCCCATACCACTTCGGCCCCTCGAAAAATCTTAAAACCATCAAATTTAAAACCATTTCTTTAGGAAGTGATAAAGAAAAACATGTAATTTGTGAAAACAAAGACATTCGTTTTTGAACCTGTTTTTCTCTGCTCATGCATATATCATTATATACTAAATAATTCTTTTTATTGCCTTTTTATTTAGATCAAAAGTTGGTTGAGCCAAATATTGACACAATATTACAACTTTTTTGTTTTACTAAGCCTCTTCAAAAATAGAATAAAATTAGTTTGAATAAGTTTGAATATGATAGTTTGTTGCTTAAATTGTGCATAATTCACTAAATTTACATTTTAGGTTATGAGACTGGTTGAAATATTGTTCTTTTATTCATATTATACGAAGGGGCCATAGTAGTAGGTGTCAACATTGAGGGGCTGAAGTGTCTTTGACGAGGGGCCGAAGTGTTTTTTGAAAGGGGCCGAAGTGTCTCCTGCTAGGGGCCAAAGTGTCTTTTTACGAGGGGCCGAAGTGTCTTGACGACACGTGGGCGCATTCTTATATTCAAATTTGGCGCCCTCACCCGGTTCTAAATCTTCTGAATAAGCTACTGAGACAAGCCTCCAAATAAGTGTCTCACTGCCGTCGACGATGCAGCGACATTCTAAAAAAGCGAGCTCAATGCAGAAACTAGACTCTTAAAGCATATCTATTTTGGCGTCATAACTCTATTTGTTGATGTCAACAATCAAAATTATCTGGATCCGCCCCTAGCTTGTGCTAACTTGCAACGTGGAATAGCTTTGATTGACGTTTCAAAATATTGTTTGTTAATTATTCTTCAATAAATGTAATGTCTCTTCAAAATATTGTTAATTTTTTACTATGTATCTTGGAAATTTTGTAAATAATTGAAGTGTTAACGGTAAAATTCAATATGAAATTAAACAAATTCACCCTCATATAGAATTGACCATTTCAATTCGATTGAAAAAAGTCAATTTCTTTATTTAAAAAAACGCGTAATAAGAGTGGGACCAAGGGTTGAAAGTTGAAATATCAATTTAAATGTTTAATTTGATTATAGATTCAATAATAAGACATATATTGTTTCAAAAACAAACATTAACTGAATATTGTAAAAGTAACTATATGTTCAAATTCAAAGATACAAAAATGATTTTTAAAAATGTAGGAATTTTAAAAGCGACAAAACACGTTATAACGATTAGTTATATACGTTGCAAATGTTTGCTACATAGGAGTATTATTTATTTGTTACCTACAAGATTGAAAACACTCATCTAAATCTCTTCCGATTTTATTATTGTTTCATTCGCGAGTGTAAAATGACACTTGCGTGAAACTAACATAATAGGAGGCATTGGGTGCTTCTATTATTCAAGTGTATCCAGAGAATTGCATATTAGGTACGCTAACTGGATTTCAACGCACAAGTCACGGAAATAGATTATTCATCATATCCCATTCTTATAGAGGGGGACCAGTTTTCCATTTTTAATAGGTTTCCATTTACTTTACAAAAGCCACTTGATGCAGATAAACAAAAGATCAATGCGTTCGATAAAGTGCTTCGGATGCTCATGAATATCAGTGATATAATAGGCTAAACAATTGAAAGTCTCGGTTAAATCATCCCTTTAAAAAAAAAAAGCTTTCAGTAGATATATTATGTAACGAAAACTTATATAATTCTATAAATTGGTAATGGAAATTAATTTTAGATTAAGTTTTAAGAATGATTTTCGAACATTTTGGACCAAATTTGTGTTGACTATTCCCTCGAAATCAAGTAGAAGTCTACATGTATATCATTGCATCTTCTGGAAAAAAATAACGTGCAAAATGCATTTTTCACTTTGTTCTATGTGAAAGAAAATGTAAGTTCTACTACGCATATCTTCGCGAAGTTGCGATGACATTGAAGTTTCGATCAACTAGCAATTTATTCGGATAAGGGCCTGTTCACATGGGAAGCGACAATAGGCGACAAGCGGCAATATACTTATATGTTCTTTATAGAACTATAGCGACAGGAGCATGTAAGAACATAAAAGTATATGGCCGTTCGCCGCGCCTTGTCGCTTGCCGTGTAAGCAGGTCCTTAAAATGAGCACCTTGCCAGACTGACAGCGACAGCGAATTTCCGCCTCATATTTCCTTTATAGGACTCGATTTTTCAATATTTTTCTGTCTTTACTGTCACACTGGACGCGTTTCACAGCGTTTGACTAAAAAAACTGTGTTTGTTTGACATTTTTAGAAATAAATTTGTCAATCTGCGATTTAAAATCATAAGAAGCGAATTTGTGTCGCTCCTCGCCTTTTTTAAACCGTTTCTAATGATATCAGACATATGTCACAAGTCATGTTATCGCTCCGAGTGTGGCCAGCAGAATCGCTCCATTTCGCTGTGATTCCTCTCGTCGCCCACAGTCTTGCGACATGATTGTGGATTTGTTTTGTGTGATTGCGTCAAAATAAAAAGGAATTCCTATGCGTTATGGATTTACTATATTTTCTTGAAATTCCGAAGCGATTTTTGAAAACGACCTGTTCATACAGTAACATTTCTTTCCTTCTGATGTAAATAGATATGATCACAAAATGTAACATTCCCTTCAGACAACGATGATAAAATAAGGGAAATATAACTCAGTGATCAGACTAGAAGATGAATGACACGTCACTTCAGTTTTGCTCACTCGTTCACCTTGCAAATTTAGTCCACCTGCGATTTATAGTCGCGAATGTACTTAGGGTGAGTATGGACGGTTCAGATTTATCTTGAAACTAAGATTTGCACATCTGAAGAACTTTATGAAGACAAAGGCTCTGTTTCATCTATTCATATTGATAAATAATGCAAAATTAAACACAATCAGCTTTTTTGGTTTTTATACAATGCGTAAGTTTTTGTTTTAAATAATTATGTGATTTCCATACTAGTGAAAAACAATTTATGGATCAATCTAGCATGGTCTGTGGCGAACGTCTTAGAATACGCATGAAATTACGTCCGCAAAAAAAAACTCTTAATACGATTAAACGTTAACGCCTTTCAACAAAAAGGCACCATAGCAATATTTATTTTTTTTGGTTAGAAATTAAATCACATCTTAATAAGGTGTATTGGTGAGGCTTACATAAAAGTAGCGATACTAATCGCAACTTACGATTTTCAAACTCGCAATGAGCGATAATCCTGTATAGCCTTTCGATTTCATAAAAAAAAACTAACGTTTTAAATTTACGATAGGGATATCTTCTTTTAAGTAACCACTTTCCGTTTTATGTACATACATGAAGGTATCATCATTCTAGTGATTATATGATGTTATCAATTTAGTCGCAAATATTAAGAATATGAACAATTTATAGTTTTATTATAGTTTTTTTCTTATTTTTCAAAGACATCGTAAATTAGAAATGACGAAATATTTATGTCAAATGGATGACTATAATGTTAAAATATATATCAAATGAGAATACAGCTATTCATTACTGAACGCAACTGTTGACTTTTATTGTGTAACCTGATCTGAACACAAGCATGAACAACTAGTTTATTGCTCTCACAGTTTGCATAAACTTCCATTAAGCAGTCAATACGCATGAATAATTCCAGATAGTATTTAGAATCATTTGATGCGTAACTGCCTGTAAGCTTTTGTTAAACCTGCAAATAAGGTGACTGACACAACGCAGAGCTTTTCTCTCCCCGAGATCCAACCGACACAAACAAAGCGCGGCTTCACAAGGCTGTTGGCAGTTTTATTAGTAGTTTTATCTGGCTTTTCAGCATGCAAACGAATATATCTCATGAAAATCGTGGCCAACAACAGCTTAAAATATATATTTACATGATTCTATCAGAGGCATTATTTTTAGGCCCCAACCCAAAAGTTGGGGGCCTATAGAGTTGGGGTGTCCGTCCGTCTGTCTGTCTGTCTGTCCGTCTGTCCGTCTGTCCGTCTGTCCG
>LQRL01160583.1:1403-11700 GCA_001703475.1 Hydroides elegans
CAAATAATCATTAAAAAAAAAACAAATTTATTCTGTTCTGAAAAAGTTGCAAGCAAGGAAGAACTGCTACAAGAATAAACATTCACCCGAATAAATCGTTGAGTGCCCCTCCAGAAAGAATCCCATTTTCACGAGTGTAGGGGTGGGTATCGAGGCGAGTTGAGCGCAGTTAATGAATTAGGGCCTACATTTTGCTTCTGAGATACCGTATCGTATCTCAAGGATATTGATGAATTTTATCAGTTTATTTCATACAGTATATTTACAGGCCCCATATCAGATATGTTTTGTATGTTAATATATATTGGTTCAATTACAGAAATCAATGATACAAAACTGAAAATTTCAAGACCTGACAACAACAAAATATATCGCGTAGGCTCTTTTAAACGTTTCAACAAATACAAACAAAAATGCACGCCACTAATTTGTTTCTTTTCCTACATGTATATACTCCTTCTCAAAAAAAAAAACCATGTGGCCGCTATCTAAGGTAGAAAAGGAACTTCTCGATGTTGATTATGTATTGATGTGACAAAACTAATTAATCATGAATCTGTGACGTCTATTGCATTAGGTGCCTGACATCCGCAGGTCCCCACTTGGTAAGGTCTGTACTGTGTCTGTACTGATTTGACGGGACGCGAAAGGACGAATTTATTTGGGTCAATAATCAAGTTTTCCGAACGTCCTTTCGCGTCAAACATAGGACAAACGCCCTTTCTAATGTCCGAACTTATCACGACGTAGCAACAACAATGTTCCCACACCCGCGTCGAGAAACGAGGTCCTGAAAACTTAAAAATATGGACTTATATGGGAACAGCCTCAAGACGACGCTCGACGTTTTGCTGAGTGGGTCGGATGAGTCGGATTGGAATGGGAAACTTTGTTTAGAAAAGGCGGATGTTGAGGGAATCACGGGAACCGCATCTAACATAAATCATGTGACTGAAGAGGAAGTATCGTCACGCGAACAAATGTTTTTTGTGTGTGTGAAAGGCACCTCATGACATTTTCTTTTCATTCAAATCGTCTGAAATAGCTTCATGGTAAGGCCCCGCGCTGGCGGAAGTTTATTCGATCGCTGAACAACGTAATTTTATACAGTTCCTTAGACCTACTCATTTGGCAAGTTTGGTCATCATTTTCCGACTAATAATTACCCAACATACATGTATATCTAATCTCATTTACAATATGTCATGTGCCTTATCCTCTTGACGTAATAGTCATATCTGTGGGTAATGGGTTGTCACAACCACGTGAGTGTACACGTTTGAAGACCACGACTACTCCCGCGTTTGTTCGACATAATAATTAAGGGAGTGGAGGCAGATTTGTATATAATATGCAACACGTCTATCCCACACAGTGAAACACTGTAACGCAGTTGCAATTAAAGAAATTACTGAGATTTATGAAAATATTGAATATACGTCAAATTTGGCCGCGGCTGTGAACGAGACGTCATCGAAACGTCGTTGAGTTAGTTAACGTCACTTGAATGTATTTCATTGTGCCTTCACGTAAAACTGGGCTTATCAAACGTCAGATATCGTGTTCTGGACAGCTGTCTTTTGCAAAAAAAATCGTTCACTATTTTATTGATTGTAAAGATGTGAATTTTAAAGTAAAATCATTTATCAATTTGTACAAAAAATATTCCCAAACGAATTGTTTAGTCAGTTGACCATAATATGTTTACATTTATGGCCTTTTCTGAGTTCTTGTCCATGAGCCAATTTCATGTAAAACATGAATGAGTACATATTGAAAGGCACTCATGAATGTTGCATTGTACTGTTCATAATGTTTTTCTACATAAAGATGTTTAGAATTTGCTTTATCCGATTTTTTTTCATTAACTTTTTATTCAAACTTAATGCGAATCAATGTTCAATGACAATAAATGTTGCTCCTTAAAACGCGATCAAATCTAGTTTTCCTTACTTAAATGGAGTGTGTTGAAAATGCCCATATTTTAATGATCTTAGTTTTTAAGGTATCAAACAAAATGTTGATTTTAAGTGTATATTGTGCATAATGTGTTTGATTTCTTATATTTAACTCGCACTTCAGTATCAACATAAATATTCTAATGCCGAGTTTCAGAGTTCGCGATTAATCTAAGATTGGCTGTAATCCGGGGATTAGTCTAAGATTAGGAAATTTTCGCGTTTCAGACCTATGGACTATAGTCAATCTAAGGCTGAAAATGTAATCCTGGGGGCTAGTAGGATTAAGTCGGGTATCATTTGCAAATGTTGCCTTTTCTACTCGAAATTTGTGTTTTTTCGTTTATAATTATGTTGAGTAACACAAAGTACATAACGGTATATTATTCTTGAATTAGTTTGATTGATAAGAAAAAAATACTTTTTATACAAAATCTTAACTTCAGTTTATGACAATTTATATAATATCATGGCATTTAGCTAAAGTTGTATGATCAAAGGCCTTACTTTCAGATATAGTTGTGCCATAATTGTTATCTTGCTAGCTAAATATGAACTTTACAGTGTATTCCACTTGTTTGTATTAGATCTATATTGTGATGATTCGAATGCTTGTAAGTACATACACCGAGATACTTTAACACCTTGCAATAGATTTGAAAAGTAGACTACCGACCCTCTACAGAGAAAATGACTGGAATATTGATATGTGTGATCAAATACAGAGAAAAGGGCCAAACACGACGTACTAATGCATAGATATATACAAATGAATATATGCTTCAGAATGGATACCAGGATAGACGTTTATCGAAAAAATGCTCATGTTACCATGAGACATGAGAATTAATCTTAGATTATTCCTAGATTCATTTATCCAAGGTTGGTCAAAAGGTCTGAAAATGAAAAATAATCGAGGATTAATCTAGGATTATTGAAGCAGTCTTAGATTAGCCTTGGATATTTCAGTCTCGGATAAGCCCTAGGTTGGTCAAAAGGTCTGAAAATGAAAAATAATCGAGGATTAATAATCGAGGATTAATCTAGGATTATTGAAGCAGTCTTAGATTAGTCTTGGATATTTCAGTCTCGGATAAGCCCTAATAATACCCGACTTAATCTAAGATCGAATCGCCAGCTTTGAAACTGGGCATAAGTGATGCAAAATAAGGTAAGTGATAAAAACATAACGATTAACTTTTCATGTATTTTATTTCATAGACGAGAATCAAACAAAACTAACATTGCACATAAAAAATGACATAATTTATTCACGTAATCAAACCAATAAATGCAAACCAAAGATTATTTACATTACAAGCATACAATATATATATATATCAATAAACCGTTGACTTAATATATAAACTATACGAATCAGCCACTGACTTAACGAGTTCACGAATGTGCATTTATTTTCTTAGGAACACATTATTGTGGCTAAACATATCCAGGCTATGGACTGGTCGCAAAACTAACACTTATTAAGGTTACTTTTTCGAACCAATTTATTACAACGAATAGGGGAACTGACCCCAGATGCCTTACATGTAGTCCTGAGTCAAGGCGCTAAGAGGAAATGAAACCTTGCGATGAGCACATTAATAAGGAAAGAGAGAGAGAGAGAGAGAGAGAGAGAGAGAGATAGAGAGAGCGAGCGATAGAGAGAGAGATAGAGAAATAGACACAGTTACGAATTGGAAATGTGTGTAACATTAAGCAGGGAAGACCTGTTGTTATTAGCTTTTTGCGGTATAAGCCTTACAAAACGCGTGGTCGTATGAAGCCAAATTACATATCGAAACGAGGTGAACATTCTATGAAATAATGGATAATTTATTTGAAAATATCTTGACAAGATGAGTTTCTTGAGAAACGAAACCTTAACCTTATAAATCCTAATTATTATAAACAGCTATAATAGTATGATAATAAGTTAGTGGGACACATAAACATGTACATATACAAGACTAGAAACAAACAGCAGCTTTCATAGCAAGATGATAGAACAATTCTATAGATTTAACTAGTGATCATTAGCTCACCTTTTAGGAGCTTGATTACCAAAACTATTTTTGATTTTAATGGGGTTATGTAAATATATTCGTGATATATGCGATGACTTTGACTTTGGAAGTCCTGTTAATGATAATATAGCACTGACAAATCTGATCATCACAGTAACCATTGAGATTTTTTCTTATTTCTAAATTTAACATGTAACGAGTTGCTCTTTATATGAGCATTTGGAATGATTTCTTAGCGATATTTTACACAAAAAAATTATTATTGAATGCAACTAAATTCCATAACGTCCCCATTGAAGTAACATTACATAAACCGGAGCAAGTTTGAAATGGCATTACAAAATGCTACGATAATACTACGCATATGATGTTGTAATGTACAAACAGGCTTTTCAATTGTGTAATCAAAAGCAGATTTTTTTCAAGATTGAAGCCTATATAAATCTGAATAACATTAAACAACCCCATTCAATATCAATATTCTAGCTGTACCAAAGTTCCTGTTCATGTTAATATACCGCAACTGTTTCGGGCATTTTTATCTGCATTCGGCTTATATCATAAAACATACATACGTTTAACCTATGATTAGCCGTGTATGTTATGAGACTTGAAGCCCAATAAAATTATTCGACCTCCAATATATCCCCATATTTCTACATTGCAACCCCCTTGCAGGTTTTCATTGAAGTATTTAGTCCGTGAATGCATTTAACACAACACTTTGCAATAACATAGACACAAGCATGAGTGACATGAATGAAAGGTCTGCAATATTTTGAAAAGCAATCGAAGCCTCGCATCAGCTGTTTTTAACATTGAAAACACGCCACATGCTTTCGACCAATAGTGGACCGGCTTTTGATGGTTGATACATGGGGGTCAGGGTTTATGGGTAGTTTTGAGCTGAATGTATGGACACATAGGCATACATGGAAGTTTTAAAAATAAATTTGTTATACAAGTTTCAGTTTTATTTTACGAAACACGAATTTGCATTCGTATGAATTCATTGATATAAAATATTTATTATTTTTTTTAAATATAAAAATGTTCGATGTCAGCGAAATGGTTAAAGTTCTGGACTGATTTGAGTCCGATGTTCTATTTTGATTGGTTGTCTGACTATTTTGTTATGTCTACTGATCAGATGCTAAGATGCAGATCTTCAGGTTTTTCTCAACCAGAAACAAGACGGTTGGACCTGTATATGTGCAACCAGACCAAATCTCATCATGCGAGTGCATTCACCGATCAAACTCACTATAGCAACTGATTTATAGCTGAACATACAGGTACAACACGGTAATCGAGATCATTCTGATGCTAATTAACATTTTCAGCTTATTGGATGAAACAAACGAACAAAACTTGGCTTCTACAACCGAAGAAGATATAGAAATGAGCTGTTTTAAAAGAATATATAAGCACATATTGGTAGACAGATCTTTAGATTTTTTCACGCCGCTTTTGAGATTCATGTGGTTTGTTCATTATAATTAGATTCATTTAGTTGGAAGAAAATTACTCTTATGCGATAACAATTGTAAGGATACAAACAATAACATTTATTATTTAGGAACTCTAAACCGGAAGATCACATTCATGAACAAACCGCATTTTATTATCATGATTATGAATTTGTACTTGAACGAGAATGTACAAGTTTAAATAAAAGCTAAACTGAATATTAAAAGGAAATCAATCTATTATTTACACAGCCTAGCAATCACAAGATTTGAAGATACTTTGGAATTCGTCCTTGTTAATAAGCACACAAAAAGGACAATTTTTCTTTTTTCTTTACAAACAAACACTGTACACTCACGTTTGATCACAAAGCCAGACTTTCAAAGATTACTCAAACATACTCACAATATCACAATCTTCATTTTCTTAAGTCTAGTCTAATGGCCAACGGATTACACAACAAACTAACGTAATATACATGACTTTACTTTAATGCTTTACTGATCTACATTATTTTTTGTAATGACACACTCGACATAAATCAAAGAATAACGTCATGATTCGGTATATAAAAGGACTTTTAGATGCTATAAATCCATCCTGTCGTCAACTATTAATATACAGTGAATCCAAGTTCAAGCACCACAACTCACAAGACCGAAAAACAATATAATTTATGTAGAATAACAACATAATTTATGGGGGACAACACCGCTCCTACATTGTATAACGAAGAGCTATAAAAGGAAAACGAACTCACAGTACATATGCACCAACGGTGAGCATAGTACGTGGTGCTACATTAACATTACAGTTTTGTCTGGGGCAAAGAACATTGCAACAGTCGTTGCTGGTTACTATGATATTTTCTGATCGATAATTCATTGCAACTAGTTTCATTAAGGGCTGTACATTTTGGGCCAATTAAAGAATTTGTCAATTAAAATATTTGTCAATTCTCACCGAAATATTCAAATATCCAAAATCTAATTTTCGTTTAAATTTTACATCCATTTCCTCTTTTAATGCGGCGTAAAATAATTTTACAACAAAATAAATGGATAAATTATGTTTATTAAATACTTTCAAAGGGAAAATATGGATAAAGCCCATAGTTTTCACGTTAAAAATAACCAGTAAACCACACAGCAAACCGTTGACCGTTGTAATGTACCCTTCCTATCGTACTATTGAAGCAAAAGTACATGATGTGGGGGCTTCGAATGTTGGCGATGACAAAATGAGTAATCGATTTCTCATCAACCGGTTCTTTTTTGCCCATGATTTTTTTTAAAAATTTTTATTAACGTTACAAACTGAGCTGTAACGCTTAGTCATATTGTCGTTTTTGAAATATAGTGCCTTTGGGCAAAAAAAGAGCTTGCCATCAAAACACATTTACGCTCTATGTTGCTTCAATAACCAAAACCAGTCAAAATGATCAAAATTTTGAAATATTTTGCACGTGACTTTAAATAACCTGCGACCCTATGAACAACTGTTCAGGTTTTCGTTTTCAGATGTGACGACAAATATTTACAATGAGTTATCTACTTTCTATGATTCATACTTTCTTAGTCAAACGCATGTCCACTGCTGGCTGCAGAAGAAATGTTTTCAGTTTTTCTCTCCTTCCCTTTGAGGGATATCTCCTTCCATGTCCATTTTACAAGTCTTTGTTGACTGTTCGTTGGGGGAAGAGTCCTTTTCGTTGGAAAAGGCCTTTACCCTAAAGCTATATCACTGCTAGATCACGTATATATGTCAGATCAGTTTGTGACTATTTGACTGCACAATAATCATTCGCTTTTGCAACAATCATGTTTTTGCACGTATATAGCATTTTGTTTCATTACAAGCGGCTGTATCGGCCACATTTATTTTATCACATTGCTAAGGAATGCCTCTTTCATGTCTTTCGTTTTAGAGGTGTAAAAGCATATCTGTGGTCAGGATTTAATCTTTTAGAACCATCGTTTTATCATCGGCCCTTTATATCGGTGACTGCGAAAGCGGTTTCGTTTCGGATTCCGGTCCGACAACACCAACATACGTTTCAACCGTCGCATCTTTCAACGATTGTTTCGCGCTCAGTCCCATTCTTTCACGCGCCAATCGAGATTTCGCGCGAATCCCATACCAGTTCATGAAACACGTCAGCACCAACTGCATAATACCGAATATAACAGTTGTTCCGAATATGCTTTCGATACCCATGGCTGAGTATAAATGCGCTTGAAGTGGCGTATACAGAATGACAGCGAGTGTGCATAGTACTTCGCTGAAACCCAATAGAACACCGTAAATAACAATATAATGTCCGATCCATGCGTATACGGTTGGCATTGCGGCTTCGCGGAAAAATCCGAGAAATGGCGCGATAATCCAAAGCGCCAATGAGAATTTAGAACCCAAAATACCGCATAAGAGTGCACATAGCGTTTGGCCAGCGACGACAATGAGAATAATTAAGCGAATTGAGACGAATTTTGTCGTAACGATACCAAGGCCACGTGATAGGACTCCAGTGCTGTACACGATCGATGTTAAGATATACGCTTCGTATCTTGAGAATCCCGTATCCATAGCGAACTGCGATAGGAACGTAACCGTACCATGTGACATGAATCGTTGCAGCAGACACCAAAGCGACAGGAAGAGGGTCATCAATACGCCCGCGCCCATATTTCCGCCCGCCCAACTCGCCGGCGACCAGACGCTGACGCAATCGCGGCGCTGTCCGCGTTTATCGAGGCGATTCAGTGTGCCGCTCATGAGAGCGACGAAATAGCACAAGACCATCAACGCCGATAGGATGAGGGTCAGCGTGAATACGATGATATACGCGTACTCGATTGTCGATTCATCACGTGACGGTGATCGCAGAATGTAGAAATGCGGCTGCGGCGTGGTCGCGTTTACATCGTAGGAGGTTCCATTCACATTTGTAGCGTTTGCGGCGGCGATTTGCGAGTTGCGATTAGCGTCAGCGATTTCTTCGGCTGAGTCGTAAGCGCGAACACCGGAAGTGAACGGATACGCGATGAAGGGACCGATCGTGGCGCCGACGGAAAAGCCGAAATGGAGGGCGTAGCGAGCGGATTTGCAGCCACGTGACCAGAGCGAGGTGATCTGAGAGTGGGCAGCTGAAAAAAGAAAGAATTGTTTTAGTTATTGATGGTAGGAATGGACAATCAAATAATCTCATAGAAATACAACATGTTGCAAAGCTTTTACTGGCTGGATGGAGATTGGTGGACTTTGATTATAATGGTTTCATTTGAGGAAGTTATACTTGGTTTTGGCAGCGCAATTTTACATTTGACTCGTGGGTATGTTACAAATAGTTATCAGTCATCCCCGAGGAAAATGTATCATCAGGAAATCATTTCATCATCAAAATATAATTAATAGAGGCTTAATTTTGCATGCAACATTTATCTAGCCCCTCCCAGCACTCACAACCTAATGATTGATGAATCAAGACAGTTTTAAGTTCTAACAAAAAAAAATTGAATACAAAAGAAAGTCACATAAACAAGCATTGTCCTTCTCGAGTAAATCGATGATCAATTTCGATTTTTGATGAAGCATGAATTTGCATCTAACGGAAGTGGGGTGCCATTTGTAATAGAAGTGTGACAGCTTTGTTCAAATACATAAGATGTTTTGTTGGGGGTGTGGGGTGGGGGGGTGGAGGGGGTGGTCGTAAGGGTTACGTGTTTCAAATTGCTCTACATCTTCAAGACAACCTCTTTTGAAACATATGATATTTAAGAGTAAAATTCACTTAAACGAAAATGTAGGCTATATACTGTATAAATTTGATATAAGATTTTGTCAAACGCAAAAAGCCTCTTTGGCTAAAATTCAAATTTTTATGCATTCTTTATTATATAATAGTTTTTGTTTGGCTGCCAATCAAATCTATGATCGAATCAACATGGATTTTTGATCATTTGGCATGGATTCTATAACTGTCATGGTTTTGCGTCAAAAGCATATTATACGGTACAATAAGTGGCTAGACGTGTCTTATTTCACTTAATGTCTCTTGGATTGAATCAGAGCCAAAACACCTTGGTTATTATGTATAACTAAGGACAAAAGCAAATAAGGCGTAAAAACATAAATACTAACTTATATCATGAACTTTGGTAGGGGAAAAATGGCATTGTGTTCTGGTGCCAAGTTTCGGGCCTTCAGTACGTTTTCTTTTGTAATTGTTACGTTTCACACAAGCGTAATGCATTTTATTGAGGCCATCAAGACTGGATTATTTGACTAAGGCCGATATTCAATTGAGTTAGATCAAAAGAAGTTTATGCTCATTTGATACATTACTTGATCGATATTCGATTGAGTCAACAATAATGCACTGTAAATCCTTTCAGGTATGCAATAAATGCTATTTAAGGACGTAACACACTCCGGGAGAGACAGTTCATATGTACTTTAAGAAGGGTATTACCGGTAAAGGGAACGCGTTTAATATATCGAATAAGAAATGTAAGCCTAAAGGTAATGGTAACGTGAAGTTTATATTTTTATAATTGTTTGTATTGGCACTAGATTTAATTCAATCAGTTTTTGGTGCATTCAGACACTTGAAAGTTGAATGTTTGCTTTTATTTGTTTGCTGATTAGTCAAACAGATAATAATTCTTGGCTATTTTAGGCAACCAATGTAGTATTATTTTACAAACCGTCTCGAAGACACATCGATCCATATAGACGTTTTGAGTTTTTATTCCTAGATGAGAGTGACATACGGGGTGACATAATGTTTAAAACGGACGTCACCCAGGCCCTTTTAATGCTGATTTTTAGCAAGTCTCCAAC
>LQRL01160587.1:539-13206 GCA_001703475.1 Hydroides elegans
CACTGATTGTAGTCGGACAATCAGTGCCTAAAATTTAATTGATATAACTGACCATATTATTTTTTTTTAAAAACTGCTTTTGTAATAATCAACAACCATGTGAATGATTCTTAACGTTTTAAGAAAATATGCTGGTCAACTGAATAGTAAGTAATTTTTAAGCAGATATGTGTAGGAAATTGATATATTGATATATTTTTCTATATTTTTGTGCGTTTTCTATTTTTATAAAAGTATATTCTTAGAAAACAATTCAATTATCGAACAATCTTGTTAAAATAATCGTTTGAAATGAAGCAACATCGGGAAAATTACAGCAAATACCATACACACACAGCAGCACTTAAAGCAAGCATGGACCTTTAGCCTTTTAGGGGCACCCAGCAGCTAGCTAAATCCGCCGATTTCCCATTCGAAACATCGATAACTTTATCGACGGTATTTTTTCATGAGAAAAGGCACCGTCCTCATTCGACGGTCAAAGTCTATATGTTGTTGTAATCGTACAAAGTTGAAATTAAAACGGCGGAACTAGACATATCATTCTAATATCTTGATATTTTTACTTCATAAACACTTTCAGCTCGATGCACATATGGTTGCAAATTAAAAAAATGTCCTGCTTTAAGTGCATTTCTCCCGACATATGCTCCGTTAATGTTAAATATTTGCACCTATCGTGAACGTCAAGCGTTGAATCAAGCAAACAGTAGAAGAAGAAACATTTAGTAGTATTTCTGATTGTTTTTTTTTTCATACTTAATGATTAAAGAGAATCTTGTACATGTTATTGAAAAATATATATTTCGATTCGTATTTCATTGTTCTTTTTTCGATGTAAACAAGGCGTATATATTCGAAACACGAAAATCTGCTATGTTTGTAATCGCTGTATATTCATCCTAGCAATGACCGATAAAAGTTGACAACCGATTATTAACCACAACTTTAAACACTAAGCTAAACAAATTAAACTGCTAAACAGCTAATTTGATGTTGAGCTAGGTAAATTGGGAAAGCCTCCAGGCACGAAGATAAATATCCAAAGCTATCATGATGCGCGGAATTGAAAATTGATTGTGGCGGACTTTGAATTCATATCTGGTCCCGTATTCCAAAATAGCTGTTAACCTAAAATCCCTCCATTATCATTCCATACAGATTTGGCACCCCTTATTGAAACGCAACATATTGCGATTTTCTTCACCTCTTCAAGGCGGAATAATTGACAACACCTCTCCAAAGTTCAATGCCCAAAAGTTTTTTTAATATGATAATGTCGGAAACAAAGTGACTATGAATACCAGTGCGGTTGATAACCCTTCTCGGACAAACTATATTGGTTGTTATATTTTGTGATGTCGTTTTGATTTGTTTTGTTGTATTTACTGTAATTGTTTTTTTTTTAATAGTAATACAATATATTCACGTTGATTTGACTTGAAGTTTGAATAAATATTTTGAATTTGATTGAATAGAGAAACGGTGAATATTGAAAAAGTGTAGAAGATGAGCCCACCTTGAGGAAAACTGTGCACTGGAAATACAATTTCACATAAAAGAACTGCGCATTTGTAATGTTCCATACGTTGGTAGTGATTTCTAAAGAAAAAAACCTGTAAGTTATACTCATAGAACCCCTTTCTAATAAAGGGTAAAGAAAATGAAGAAAAAAAACATAATTGATGGAAATTTTCCCAAATTTGTCTAATGGAATGGCCTCCTCAATGGGTACAGTTATCGGTGTTACGCAATAATGGTATAAGCGGTAAGCGGGTTTTCAGTAGGACAATGCATGCATGTACAGTATTTGTATAGCGCACATAGCGGATGAGCATCAGTACTCAACTGTTTCTATGCAATAAAACTATACTGCAAATTTAGGATAACATTTATAAATAGGAGGAATTAATATATTTATCAGAGTTTATACGGTATGCTTCGAATATAATTATGTCTGTCCGACATTCACTCACCAAGCATAAAGTTTTATTTTGTATATATATATATATTTGTTTATTTTGACAGAAAGGCCAATCTTTATTGTATGTCATTTAATTTATTCTCAACTTTTTTTTGACATATCTCTAAATCAAATCATGCATATTCGTCCTTTACCTTTATATTCATGTTTTATACAAATCTACAAATATATGATGGCTTCTCTAAAATAACAGTGAATGTATTTATCTTATTTTTTTTTCGATTCTTTTGTTAAATGTTAATATTTCATACGGATGAAAACTCGGATATTGGACAATAGCACTATATAGAATGGAACCTTATAGGGATAGGTCGGGGCCAAATTTTCGGCCCCGGGGCCCCGCGACTCAAACACCGCCCCGTCGCGGGGCCCCTTCGATACCCCGTCTATTAATGTTACACTGAGCCGTGACATAAACTATATTTTAAATGGTAAGATTTCTTTGCATGATCAGAATTGTGAATTAATGAAAATTCATTAATTGAAAACACAGTTATCCCAATTCACAGCATAAATAGATGTATAAATAGAGTCATATGCGAATTATTTTTACATTTTTGTTAAGTATTGGCATGATTTTTATTTTAAAAATGACGATGGGGCCCCGGGATCAAACTTCGCCCAGGGGCTTAATTATCGACGCGCCGTGATTTCGGGGCCCCGACCCATCCCTAGAACCTAATCGAGATTTGGATTACAAGTGTCTGAATGAAAGTTTTCCCTTGTAAAAATGCCCTACCCTCTTTTAAATTAATAAAAATAGTAATAAAAGGTTATTTCCATGGTTTAGAACTTTAAAAAGCACCAAGATCGGCCAGAAAATAAACACACAAAAAACGCAGTCAAAATATTTGAGGTTATGTATTTAAGGGGAAGGGTATATTAACAAAATTATTGTAAAATTATTTTTTTTTAACAAATGATTGAACAAAGTGTAAAAAATGTGAATTCCAATAACGGCAGTTGTATCATTTAAAATGAACAAATAAACAGACTCTATTTTGTCCACCAAAGCACCAAACAACTTTTAAAACTATTAAAAAATATATATTAAAAACCAAATTATTAAACAATTTTCTTATCAGAATTAAACGTCATTTTTAAAGTAATATTGCTGTTTATCCGTTGATAAAACGCAATAAATAACATTGAAATGCATAGCGCATCTATGCTCTTTTACCGCTTTGGCGAAAAAGCACCCCGTCGTGAGGCATTTTAGAGGGCCTCATAATACAGGACATAAATATTTATCTATGCGATATGTATGCCATTCACAAATCACTCTTAATTTTATATTCTAAACCCAACCCATTTCTTTGCTTCGTCTTGCTACTATTTTTCAAATATGATGCAATCATGAATAAATTTTATTTTTGAGACAAATGTATGAATAGAGGTTTTTAGAAATATTAATTTCTGAAAAAAATAACAAATTTAACAATAACTAGAAGCATTTAGATGCAGCCTTTATAATAGTTTATATATTTTCACTTTAAAAAGTTTGAATATCAATTTTCACAATAAAGATAAAACTTATAATGCTATGCGCAAAAATTTAAATGATAACAACAAATATGTAATTACCGGTGCGATTATTTGCCTTATCATTAGAGACATTTCGTTAATACACATTGTATGCTAATCGTGTACACCAATCCTATCCATATACAAAAATAGAAACGCATTTTGTTAAAAAAAACATCGTTTTTCGAATATGTGGCTTATTGGATATGCAAATTTTGTAATTTGTGTAATGATCCGCCAAATATAGAATAACATTACATATGGGGTGAATTTAATTATTATACTATTTAATGGATTAACATAGTCTTTAGACTATTTACAAATTGCATACAAACCAATATAAACTTACCCATGCTCATATATACTATGATGCGAGATTTATAAGTAGTTAGTTATTATTATGAACTTAAAGGACGCGTATTCTAGCAAAAGCTCTAAGCGCTTAACACATGGTAATACAGTGAAAGAAACAAAACTGCAAATGACTATAAATTACATTATAAACACTTTAAATAAACTTTAAAAACATACAAGATAAAGCAAGAAAATACGTTATTTATATGCCATACGGAAAAGATATGTTTTTAGCCGAAGCTTGAACGTATGAAGATTGCGACATGCTCTTAAAGAATCAGGTAGCGAGTTCCATCGTTTTGGTGAGACAACTTCAACACTTTTATCTGCACATTTGGCTTTTATAAACGGAACATGTAAATGGTGCTGTTTACAAGATTTCGAATACTTAGATTGTTCATACATGCAAATAATGTCACACAAATAAGAAGGCGCCGTTATGCACATTTAAAACAAGTTAATAAAAGCTTATACTTTATACGATATTCGATTGGTAGCCAATGTAGGTGCTTTCGAATAGGGGTAACGTGGTCCTTATTGACATAGTGACAATTCTTCCAGCTCTATTTTGAATAACCTGTAGTCTAGTCACCGATGGTGAGTTTGCATTGATAAAAAGACTATTGGCGTAATTAAGACGAGAAGAAACAAATGCATGAATTAGGGTATTAGTTGAATCAGTATCCAAGTATTTGCGTATACGAGAAATTCGATGAAGAAAATGAGCAGCAGTAGAACATTTCGTAGAGATAAATTGATCAATAGCTTATTCTTAATAAAAAATAGATCCCAGGCTCTTCACTTCACCTTTTACTATCAATCACACTTAAACCAAACTGAAAAGAAAATTATGGTAATTTGTTTAAATTCGCTCTTGAACCTACTCAAGCATATCAGTTTAATCACAGATTAGTTTAAGAAGATTGCATTTCATCCATTGCTTTATATGAAGGGGGCCACGATTCAAATGATGTCATAGATTGTGATATATCTAAATCGGAATCAATAGCAATACAGTGCTGCGTATCGTCTGCGTAGAAATGCGCACGTATTCCTTATTTCAATGTGATCTCGTAAAGTGGTCCTACATAGAATGAGAAGAGAATTGGGCCAAGCACGCTGCCCTGGGGGACCCCCGTAAAAAGTTCAATCCATCATACATGTCTTAGTAGAGATAATCATTAACATAATCTCATTATAGGACGTTTTTGAAAAAAAGTTCATTTAGATAGAAATATCAATACTTTCAAACAAATTAGTTTTCATTGTACATCTTACCGAACCTCAAGTATGCTTTAATAAACTTCATCAGCTTACTGTGGTTTACAGATGACAAATGACAAATGACAAATGAACATAGGATGATTAGAGTTGTCACTTTTATACGCAATAGTAAGTGATGTTAATGCTTTTGAGCACGAAAACACAATTTAAATGGTTAGTATCGAGAGGATTTAATGGTAATTCATTCACAATATAAATTTGTCCCATATATGAAATCGCTTAATTGCTTATTGATTGGCCTTAACAATTTCATATATACTGAAATGACAAAGAAATTCAGCATTTACAGTAAGTTGAATATGTTTAATTTTGTTTCAATGTTATGATTATGGTAAAATATGTATTAGAGATTGTTGATAAAATAAAAAAAAGAAATGCATCCATATTTTAACAAGCTTTAAAAATAACAGAATGGATGCACGATTATATGCAGATAAGTTTCCCAACTATGAAAGAAACTTAGAACTACATGTATTTTTCTATCTTATTAAAATAAATATGCTTATTAGCAAAGAATGTTGTATATACAATTAAATTTTGATTGATTTTATATGTTTCGTGTAGTGTTTAGACATGTGATTTTTATTATCTGCAATCTTTTCGTTTACGAAAATATGTAGATGTTGCAATCAACCGATAAAACTGAATTTGTTCCCGTGCATCGATTTTCTATATGTTACAAATCACAACACACATTGGTACAAATATATATATATAATTGAATATGATATAGCTATCAAACGTGAAACATAGGATGGATCTTAAGATAATGATTTGATATCTGGTATACAAGATTTTTAATTTTGAAGACACCCATCCTTCAATCCAAATTTCATTTTTATTCGCTTTATTGTTACCACTGAGCGGAATCCCTGGCCCCTAATTGGCTCATTTAAAGGGGTGTGTCAATTATACTGCACTCGTCATTGACGTTATTAATCAAGGCTCGCTATATAAAAGCACTGTGACACATGATCAATACTCTTCGTATCCAGTACCACACTTCGCTTTGAAGCCAATTATTGAAACTTAAGGTTTTATTAAATATGATATCTGTTTTGTGACTCAATTATTTTATAATAATGATAACAAATTAACTTTGTATATTCTGCCTACATATTGACCTTTTTTTGAGATCATATCAAATATTGAACATTAAATTGGATCTAAAAAGTATTATTTTAGTTATCGAGAAAAACTAGTAAAAAATATTAAACATAATATTCCAAAAAGAAAATAAATAATTGCAGATATTTGTGCTCTTATAGGAGCACCTCCTCAATGTTTTTTATTTTGATTCCAGATAAAATAATGGGATTCGGATTCTCTAGGCCTCGCTTCGACAATGTGATATGCATTACATCCATGGAACGGTCTAATTATGCAATAAAACATACACACTTATTAATGTTTATACAATTGTTTTTATTGTAAACAGGATAACCACTATAATCTATTTGAATGATACTGATTGGGTATTTTTGCAATGAATTGAATATACACGTTTCTGTCTTAGTAAATCATTTTCTTAAAGGGATATATGAAAACTTGATTTTAAATTATATAGGGACACAACAGAATACGCATGACCGCATGTCTTGTCACACTTCAATTTATAAGACAATTGAATTGATGAAATGAGCAATATCAAACTCATTATGACAAATAATGATACTATATTTTGTTTGCAAAACAATGTACCGGTTACTTTAACCCTGTCTTAATATTTAATAATAGATATAAACAAGTCAAACTACACATTTCAACGGGCCCATGATAACACATGGACCAAGACATCCACCCATATCCACGACTTACACTTGAGTAGATGTAATGATAAGATAATGATTGATGTACTTACTATATTTACCATTGATATATCTATTAAATAATATTAGCTTGCCTCTTATCTTAACATACTTGTGATGTTGTGTACTGTTTTAGGTAAATCAACAACACTTCTTATCACATAAAGTGCATTTTTGAGGATCTCATATTCTGACAGATTGGTGATTTACTGTTGCCATACATTTCTCGTCAGCTTTAATCGGCAGTAGTTTTTATTATTTTCTATTATTAATTATATATATATGGATTGATGGTAATCGGATAAATTCGTTGACACCACACTTATAGTTTTTACTGTGCAGTATGGTAAGAATTATGAAATTGAATATAACAAATGTATCAATAAATGACATTTAACATATTAAAACGTCCAATTTCAAATGCGATCGACCCATAATTTATTAAGATCAGATTATCATATTAATTAACTTACAATATATATATATGAATATAAAGTCTTTCATATTCCTAAAAAAGCTGTTTTTACGTCCTTAAACATTGTAAATGTATAAGAGGTACAAATGTAAATAAAACATTTATTTAGGGTAAAAATGAAACAAATGTAGAGGCACGGAAAGAGGAAGAGGAGGATGATAGAGGACAGTGGAGTAGTCAGCTCGAATTCATCTTGACATGCGTTGGGTATGTACTTTTATACCGCATTATAATTCATGTTGAATATATATTATTTGTTATACAATGATTAAACTCTTTGCCATGCTTCATTAAGTTCCCATTTCAATTTTACTTATATGCATTGATGTGATATGATTTGAATGGATATAATATGATGCATTTATCGATACATGATCAATTGCATGAAAATGTAACATCAAATCAGCAATAAATAAATCAAGGCTTACAAGGAAGTTTGATTATTTGATAATGTATTGATAATGCGTGACTCGTTTCAAGGTATGCTGTCGGATTAGGAAATGTTTGGCGGTTTCCTTACTTGGCGTATAAAAATGGAGGAGGTATATTTGTCAATGAACACTTATGTTGTTATTTAGATTGAATCTAGTTTAATGTATTTCTCGCTGTAAATGATAATTCGTATTACATTCATAAAATGGTATGTAAAAGTTTATATTTGAAAAACATAAATAATTGCTATATTCTTTAGATAGTATTTAAACAAATGGCCATAAACATAAATGTGCATATTTAATTTTTAGGTGCCTTCCTCATTCCTTATTTCTTTATGGTTGCATTTTCTGGAATACCGGTATTTTTCTTCGAAGTATGTTTCGGTCAATTTGCATCATTGGGACCTTTGGCAATCTGGAAAGCAAATCCAATGTGGCGAGGTAAAAAATAAGCTTATTCATAAGGAACATTATATTATGCGATTTTATTAGGTGCACGGGTTGCCAATTTATACTTATTACTTAATTTGAAACTGTTCCACACGTATTTTCGTATAATGTTTCAGGCATTGGGCTTGGAATGGTTACCGTCTCTGTGTTTGTGAGTCTGTATTATCAGATTTTGATAGCATATATTTTATTTTTCTTCTTTGCCAGTATGACGTCAGGTAATCAATCTTGATATATATTTTGATACATTCAATACATTTTCAATATTTATTTCTTATGAGAGTTTTTAGAAAGTTTGATATTATGCAATGAATATATATGTGATAAGCTATGTGTTAAAAGTAAAGATAAAGGCTAAAAGAACATTATTATTTGCAAATATTAGAGCTTCCCTGGACGGATTGTGACAATTATTGGAATACCGATGCCTGTTTAACGGCTGACCAGTTTTCAAACGACACCTACAGGCAATGGCACATGGAACGTAAGTCTCAACAATATATTATATATACAACTGTTTATTATATCATACAAAAATATAGACCGAATATATGTTAATTAATGTCTTTAAAGTATTGTAAGTCTCAACAATAGATTATATTTACAACTGTTTATTATATCATACAAAAATTTAGACCGAAGATATGTTAATTAATGTCTTAAAAATATTGTTTGACAATGAATGTAATGTAAGTGTTGTTATTATCCCATTTATTTGTGGAAAAAATATAGCATTTACAAATATTATACATTTGCATACACGGGGTGTAAATTGTGTTATATTTTATATGGAATATACTGAGTATCGAACATCCATGTACAGATTACATTTTGTGTTTCAGATTACAACCTTACTTCTGAGGAACTCAAAACACCCAGCGAAGAATATTACTAGTAAGTTGTTTTATATAAGCATTGCAATTCATCAAGATATTTAATCAGTGTTGATAATTTTTATGATATCAAATATTAAAATATTAATATGTTTCTTTTTGTCACAGATATGTTGTCCAATATAAGCATTTTAACAAATTTTCATTTTGTTACAGTCGGGAAGTGCTGAAAATATCTGACGGTATAGAAGACATCGGTGGAATAGTGTGGGAGCTTGCTTGCTGTCTACTCATTGCCTGGATTGTAGTTTACCTTGTACTTTTGAAAGGAATTTCATCCCTTGGCAAAGTATGTATGTTTTATCAAACCAGGATATTCACGCAAGAACATGTATAATATAATCATATAACTACACACGTTTCAATACACAAACAATGTTTATATGCTGAACATTTAAAGGGGTTTTATTTCAGGAACGCGTTTTAACAATTTAATTGCAGTAAAATCATTTTAGATTTAAATCTGGATTAAATTAGAATAACTGATATTTATGTATGCAACATATATAGTTCAAATAACATATATAACCCATCGTAATGATATGTTATAATGAATCCAATATAAGTCTTTAATAAATCTGATGTATATTTTCCGATTATATAAACAAAAAAATTATTTTAATTATATGCAGGTCGTATATTTTACGAGCACATTCCCATACGTTATGATGGCTATTATGGTAGTTCGTGGATGCACACTCCCTGGGGCAGCTGTTGGATTGGAATATTACCTCAAACCAGACTTTAGCCGTCTTAGTGATTCCGTCGTAAGTAAATATCAATAAATTGGGTGGTGGTATAATTAAGATTTATTAAATTTATTTATCATTATGAACAGCTATTTTTACAACAGTATATCAATATAAACGCGTTCTATCACACGGTTTTTATCTGTACTGAGCTGGGTTATATTATTTTGATTCCTCTTATAATATGAGCTCACTGTTTAAGGTATGGTCAGATGCAGCCATCCAAGTATTCTACTCTTTAAGCACATGCTCTGGAGGATTGATAGCTATGGCTTCATACAACTCATTTCACAATAATGCTTACCGGTAAGCTCCTAACAGATACTTTGTAATCTTAATTGTATCAAAGCTCTGAACCTTTGAAGTGCTTAGCATGAATTAGTAATTCTCGTTTTACATATGAGACCTATCATAATCATTTGTGTTCTGTTTCAGCGATTCCATATTGGTACCCTTAATCAACTGCTTTACGTCATTATTTGCCGGATTAGCTATATTTAGTGTACTTGGCTACATGGCTGAGTTAAAAGGTGTAAGCGTGGATGATGTGGCAGATAGTGGTAAGTAAATATTATATATTAGATAAATATCTTATTATATATATCAAGTTTATGAAAATGTATTTGTATATATACCAGACAGAACTTAGATCTGTTTGCAGCCCTACATATACCGTCGGTTGAATCTCATGGTATTTGTTTTATATTTGTGGTAATGTCCGTATTATTATTACCTTTTTAACTGGCCGCAATATTGGTTTAATGCATGTATGCTTTATTTTATTCTATTGCCTGTTCAACTTGTCCAAGTTCTATACACTTAGTTCATTAAGGCACTTTAAAGTGTATTTTACTTATAACAATTACGTAATAAAATTCAGTTTCTGACATTTTCTTTATTACATGCTTACAGAGTATAAATGTAGTTCCAAACACATTAAGTACTTATTGACTATTTTCCAGGTCCTGGATTGATATTTGTTGTATATCCAGAAGGCTTAGCGAATATGCCAGTTGCCCCGTTATGGTCACTTTTGTTTTTCTTCATGATGCTTACATTGGGATTCAGTTCACAGGTTTGACCCATATCAACAAATTAATATTAAATTCTAAACAGTTAAAATTCTATGAACATTTATAAGTTCGTGTTTTGTATTGAATTTTATAAAATGCAATATATTTGTATAGAAGCATGGCTTAGTTATGTAAATTCACCTTTTAGTTTTCGATTGCGGAATGTGTGTTTGTGGCACTTATGGATCAATTCCCAGGGGTCCTTCGATCAACACCAGAAAGGCCCATGATATTTAGAGGAATCACCATTATCATATATTATCTCATCTCTCTTCCAATGGTTTGCGAGGTATCGTGAATGTATTATTTATGCGACATAAATTAAATTAAGGAATGACATAGTGTCATATTAATAAGCTTCTTAATCTATCATCTAAGATTCATGCCAAACATGCTAGCTCCCAGGGATTTATAAATATGTGTTTATAATGGTGTGCACTTAAAATTTGTAAGACTTGGCAGCAACAGAAACCAATGTAGGTTTCACTTGCGACTTCAAATCGTCACATTGATTGCTTACATAGATCAATACAATAACAAAGTGTTCTTAGTATGTGAGTTGTATAATGTGTGTGAAATAGTAAGCAATTCAACCTTTGGATTGCAAATAAAGCAAATATAGACTTTATTTACTTTATTAAGTCAAAGCTCACTTTGCAATACTAGTCACCAATTTAAATTGTACATTTTACTATCTGAGCATTTCAATGCATAAGGTAGATTTCAGCATTTTGAATTATATAAATGATTGTGCATATATTAATCGCTTGTTACAACGCTTTTATATAATTCATTACCTATCTATTATTGTCATAATAGGGAGGATTTTATCTGTTTAATATAATGGACACATATGCTGGTGGTTTTCCGCGTCTTTTTACTGGTGTATGTGAGCTAATTGCAATTATTTGGATTTACGGTAAGTAACTAGAAGAACATCATTCAGGAACATTGAACTCGCCAAATAAATTTGAAATATCATTAATCGGCAAAGAAAAGCGAAGCTTTTCTTTTGCCTTTATACAACGGGAACATTTTTTTGGTTTAAGACAATGCGTTTTTGAAAACAGAAATAATACTACGGGCTCGCACATTCAAATGGCGGACCATGGAGACATTTCTGGGGTACTACAGTACCCTAATGATTTTAATCAGGTCGCAATTTTCACGAAAGTATTTTATTTAATTTTGAAATGTAAAAACCAATTTTTCAATATGATAATATATAAGCAATAATACAGGAAAGTGCAAAATAAAGGAGAAAACGATACCTTTGTAATAAAGAATGCAGTTTGCTTGGTTACAACGCTTGACGCAATATTTATCAGCGCAAAACAATTGTTACGTCATAAATTTAGCAAGTGGCCGGTAAAGTGTGACGTGTTAAATAGCGTAAAAAGTGTAAGGACAGTGTAAAATAATGAAATGATCATAAAACGGAGTAAAGCGAAAATTTAAAATAGTATTTAAATAGTATACTATATTTGATCACAATTTTTGTAATTGATATCCGAATTCAACGCCGACATTAAATACTTCTTTATGATAGTGTAAAAACATTTCCAATTTGAAGCTTTTACATGGCAAGTTTTCATTTTAGATATTAAATTATTTGTTTGTAAATGTTTTTAAATGTTTC